>OMKZ01055062.1:0-36697 GCA_900302535.1 Neoniphon sammara | reverse complement strand
AGAAGAGGTGGGCGGGTGTAAAGGGGACTCTAAATGAGAGCATTAAATCACGCTTGTTCTGACACGGCAAATGTTACTGAACGTTATTGCTGCTTTCACCGTGGAAAGCCAAGGATGAGGCTGAGCAGGAGCTGGCGTCTGGCTTGTTGTTTGGGAGCAACGCTGAGCTCCACCTACGGCAGGTCATAAACACTGGCGTTCGCAGACTAATCTCCATTGTGCTCCGCATGGCCATTGTTTTGTTCGATTCGCCATTGATTTCTTTCTGCAAGAAGATTAGTTTGGCAAGGCTGACTGAGCCCAGAGCAGGTCCGGTCTGTCTTTCCCCAGCCTGTCATGTAAAAGCACATGCAAAAGAAGGGGAATAACGGGGGCACAACAAAAAAAGCAGTAAAGCATGCCAGTTCAGACCAAGTTGTGTGTGTGTTCTCAAAATTTTCAAGACCCATCTCTTGTTGCTCTCTATGTCTATGTCTTCCAAGTAATATTTTTTTTAAATCCCCTTTATTCCAGATAAGTGCTACCCTTGCCAGGATAGACAAGCATCAGGACCATGGGAACTACAGTCATCACCCTCGAGGATGTGCGGGCACTTGAGGGCAAGGAGGAGCAGGAGGAGTCCATCTTGGCCATGCTAGGAATCATTGGCACATTCCTAAACCTTTTCGTCATTGTATTTGTTTACATTTACACCACGCTGTAAAGGACCACAGCAGAGCATAGAGGAGAGTCCTCAACAACAACAACAACTGGATACTGAGACTTCCCAAAAGGCAGAGCAACGAGCCACCAGGTAAAAGGCATTTGAAGAAAAGTCTACGGTGAGCAGAAGGGAACGGAAGATTTGTTTGAAAGCAAGGTGGTGCTGGGGAGAGGGTGAGACATGAGCACCTTTCCCAGACAGAAAAGGACATGGGACAGCTTGGCTAAGGATGAAGACAAGCGAGCCATATTGTCATGTTATATCCATGAGCCAGGGAGATAACAGAGGGCTGGAAGACACAACAGGATCAGGGCTATGTTGGAAGCTGGATGACAAGAGCTAGAGAGACATTAGCAAACCCCAGCCGGGACTGATTCCCCTGTGGCCTGATGGGAAAGACCAAGCTCACCTTGATCTCATTTTCTCGGACTGGTGAACTCATTGGAAAGATGAGCCAAACATGACAGTCTTGTGGACTAAACCAATGCTTTTCCAGTTGTTTCTACTTTATTACAAAGACGGAGGGACTATAATTGTTACCAGCCTAGACGGCCTTTTAAGCGTCATGATGAAGTGCAGACCCTGGAAGAGCTCAATGCTCGGAAGCCATCCTTTAGGAACTGCTGGCCACCGAGTTCAATCGATAATCATCAGGGGCGGCAGTTTTACAGCCTCAGGGCCGCCGTCAAGGAGTGTGTTTCCCTGGCAACTTGGCTCCGGCCGAAATGTGATGTACTGTGATTTGCTTAGATGCCTGCCGTCACAAACACACTCAACACACAAACACACAGCAGCCAGAACCATGATCAGATATATTTACATGATCAAATCTACTTACAGTATCCCACACACTACATGTGAACTCATTTGCAAGGAGAGACAAAGCCAAGAGACTGCCGATAATAAACACATCTATTCACGTGTACACTTGCTACTACTTCAACACCATGTGCAGGATGCATTTCTATTCAAGTTTGCATCTACTACTTCACAACCACATTAAAAATGTGGTATCTATAATAAAAATATGAAAAATTAAAGATATTTTTATAGAAATAAACAGATGTTACAATGATGAAAGAATACAAAGTAAATAACAATAAACAAAAAATTGTGCAGATTTACTAATACAAAAATGGGCCTAACTTCTACTCTCTATTTCTGCATCTCTTTCCACCTTTTTGGGGTTGTTGGTTGGGCAGGGGTATGAAAAAGGTTTTTGATGCATTTGTTCACACTGATTTCAGGGTAGTGTCAGCAATGCTGTTTCTGTATACATAAAAAAACTCAAAGCTTTTATAAATACATGAACAAATTCTAGATGTACTGTGCAATAGGGAACATTTGAACAATAAAAACTACAATATATCAAAAAGGATAGCCTCAAGCCTTATCTGTGAGAAATTCATTAGAGGAGTATGTGTGACAGAGGATGAGTGTGAGATAAACAATGACAATCATAGATGTAATTGAGTTACCTTTATAACAACAGAGTAGGGTGGGTCAGCCCTATTATTGTGTACAACATATATGCCTACATGTGAGATGGACGGTCTTCTTCTTAGGACCTGATTTCGATTCAGCGAGCAATGTAAGGTTTCCAAAAGGTCAGCATAGCTTGTTCCTAGTGACATGCAACATAGAAGAATATAATTCACCTCCATTGGTGAATGGACACCACAGCCGAATACCCACGGAAAGGTGGTGGGGACGGGGTTCACCTCTTGCAAACATAAGCTTTAACGTACATTGACTGCTACCGTATTCTGAAAGGCAGAGTGCAGGATTGATATTGAACTTGCCCATGTTGCTGCAAGCTTCGCTGTCTACCAAGCCATCAGGGTGTATGTCCATGTACGTGCAAATCAATATGGCCCAAGGACGTATAAGACAACCACATGAGAAGAATCTGTGCAACACAGGGAACGTTTTTGGTAATTAGAAGCTGGAAAACACCTGACGTGACAAAGGCCAAGCAGATGGCACAATAAATCACAATCCAACCCATGTTCCTTCAGCTGAAAACACTGTGCGTACACTCCCCTAGGGTGGGAAAAGCATCACACTGACTTCTCTGTAACTTCATCCTCAAGCCCTCCTTTCATCTACTAATTCCTAGAGCTATAGAATACATAAGGAGCGAGGAAAAGAGTGAGTGAGTGAATAACTGATAGGTGTGTGTGTTATGAGTTAAAGTGGTGAAGGGAGAAAAATAAGAGGGTGTCTAAGCTGAGGTGTAATCCTTGTGTGGCCAATATCCTTCAAGCAGTTCCACCACTCATATCTGGGAGGGCAACCCAGTCAAAGGCAGCACTCGCTGGTGACCATAACTACCACAATGAACAATGGTGGAGGGAATTCCCCTTACCCCTCCATCACAACCATCTACTTCTAAAATGACTGTGCACCCACTTTAATTCCAAGGGGAAAGCCTTCAACATTTCCATAGGATGACAGGGATAAAGTACAAATATAGGAGAGGGCGGTGTTGAACGTGTTTAACATTCACTGATGCCATTGATATGTTTTGCTATGGGGGATGCCCTTGAAATCTGTGTAGGTGCTAGCAGTGTTGGGGGTAATGTGTTAAAAAGAAATGTGTTGGAGTACTTGGACTACTTTTTTGTAGTATTATTATTATATTAGTAGAAGTATCTCAATTAATCAAGTAATGAGGAGCTTTATTCTTAGTTAATTTTTCAAGTAAGCAAGCCCCTACTTTATAATATTATTTGTCCTCTTCTGTTGGTGAAAAAATAAAATAAAATAAATAAATATATAAATAAATAAAATCTCCAACAACTGTTCTGCATGTAGTATGAAACAATTTAATGAAGAATTTATGAAGAATTTAAGAAAGAAGAGATATTGCATAATGAATTATGGGCTGCATACAGCTATACTTCAGGTAGTAAAAATAATCAAAATATGCAAGGCATATATATCAAAATATAATTAAAATATGCAAGGATTCTAATTTTAGTAATGTTCAAGTACTCATGCTCACGTGCGTTAGGTTATTTTACAAATGTAATTGCAGTGAAGTCATAATGTAACAAGGTACTTCTGGAAGTAACTTTCCCCAACACTGTGTGCTAGCAATTGTATGTAGAAGTAATTTTCTGTGTGTGTAAGCTTAAACAGGCATTTGCAGGGAGACACTAAGATGGACACTAAGATGGACAATTCTTTGAAATGGTATACAGATTACGGTTGGGCGATCGTTTCTATTTCATATCGTCCAATCGTGGTTACTCGAGATCGTAGATAGGCGATCCGATTTCCAGGGCGCAGCGGGAGTAGGAGGGGGTGGGGGGAGTTACGTTACAGCCCGTCAGTGAAATGCCAGCATGGACAACTTAGCGTCAAAGAAAAATGTAACATCTCATATCGGGGAATATTACTGGTTTTACCCAGATGCCACAGATGAGCCTAAGGATATTACACCTGCCCATCTGCCAGCTATGTAAAAGATTTGTGCCAGTGAAGGCCATGAAGACCACTAATTTATTTGCACACGTGGAGGTTCACCATCCCTCCGAGGCTGCAAAACTGTCCCAAGCTAGCACTGCTAGCGCAGGTGCTGTTAACCAAAACGCACCGTGCCAGACCTCGATATTGGCTCCAAATACAAGCAAGGCAGCACAAGATGGGCCCAGTGCACAGCTATTGCAAGATATCTCGCAAAGGAGGCAGTCCCATTTCACACAGCTGCAAAAGAAACTTTCAAAGAAATGCTGGCTACATTGGATGGGCAGTACGAACGGAGATTTAGATTGTCAGATTCATGGAAAAGAGAAAGCAAACCGGTTTGTAATTAAGGATTTAAAATTCACTCAACACTTCTGCTGATTAATGGGGCTCAGTGGGCGGACAGACTGCACCACCAGAAACATCTCTAAATACACAGTAGGGCTCATTTCTCGAGATCATTTTTATAACATCTTCATTCTGATAGTAAGTTAGTTGAAATTGCTTTAATATCAGCGTAAGAAAAAACAATTGTTGATCATCCCTTCAATCATCGATATACGATCCTATCGCCAATCAGCACAAGCCTAATACAAATGGGACTTAAACCTCCATGAGCCCATAAAAAAAAAATTAAAAAAAATAATAATAATAATGACTGTGATAGACTGGTTAGCAACTCCTTCAGGCAGGGTGGGAAAGGTTTCAGGTTACATTGTTCCCTCTTCCCACACACACACACACACACACCTATGTTAGGGGAAAGTCCAGTCCAGCTATGGAAAGAGGGTCTCCTCTAGTAGTCCGGTCATGAATTCCATCATTCCCCTTTTCTCAAGTGTCAAACGTCATGCGCAAGAAGAAATGAATTTTTCAATTAAAATAAATTAGCATAGTGGTGACATTAAAAGGCATTACCTCTCACTAATGGCCTAACTTCCTGTGATTGAGTGCCAGGCGGCAGCGGTGGTGGGGAACTGTAATGCATCCCAAAAGGCTCTGCCAAGACACCGATGACTAATGTGGAGCAATGCGCTGAGGTTGACAGAGATGAGGCGCTGTGGGGCAGTGGTGGGATTAGGAGGAAGAAATGAAGGCCTGAGGGTTGTTTGGAGAGCTGGAGTGTCAGGGGGAGCTGATGAGAGGAAGGGGCAAATAAGAGGGATTTATGGATGGTAAGGGGGAATAAAGGGGAGTTGCTGGAAAGGTCAGTTGGAAAGGGAATAAAGGACACTTTTCGGAACCTGACTGCATCATTTTAATTTTTTTTAAGTTGTTTCAACTTTAGCTGCACCGCGCATAATGTCCATTTTTATTTCTAGCTATCCCATTTCTTACTTTAGCTTAGCTAGCTAAAACTAATTAGATCGTTCAGAAGTTGCTATCAAAATGTGTCACGTAGAGCAAGAATGACGTAACAACCTGAGAGCTTGCTGTCTTATTAGCGGTGCTCACAGCTGCACTGTGCGTTTTGAGCTTGAGGAGGAAAAAAGGATCCTATGTGGGCACGATCTTTGGGGAGCTACATATAGGATGTAAGAATGAGGAGCAGGTTTGGCCTCTGCCTGCCAGTTGGGCATCTGAGGGTTTCTCCTGCTCAGGGGGATCCTAAGCTCCGTAATGCAGAGGCAGGCACTTACTGCACTGAGGATGAGGAAAGTGGAATGGAGAGGAATGGGTTGGTTTTTAATGACCCTAGTGCCTTAATTGACACTATATGGTTAATGATGCTCGGTTTTAATGCATTGGTATGGTATTTCCCCCTTAATGATGCTAAGGCTTTATGTAGCCCCTCGAGCAGGGCAGTGCAGGGGCAACTGATTCAAGATGATTCATCATTTACTGCAGATTTTACTCAACTTCCAACAGTGTGATATGGCAACAGAGCTTACATACAGCTCCCATTAGGGTACGCTAGCAACAAGAAAACTGTCAACAAGATAAGGGCAGCCTTGTCCTGATGTCCAATCTTTTCAAAAGCTGCCATAACATGATCATCAATTCCACCGTTGTGGAGATTATCTTGGAAGAAACCTTCCAATCCTACCAATGTGTTGCCCTTAAAATGATTTTGCAGCTAGCCATGATCACAGTGGAGATATTGTTCGGCAACCAAAGTCGTTCAAGAAGATTATATGTGGGACAAGATTTCTGCTAAAACAACACATCCATTCCAAAGGTTTTGATAAAGCCTTCAGCAACCGCTTGAGTCTTATGAGGCTGTGTGCTCAGTGCAGAAGCAGAAGTGAGCAATATTCCATGCAGAATTACCACGCCATAGAGCGAGAACAGCAGGACAGCAGGCTATAAATCTTTGAGATGAAACAAAGGCCCAGCAGTACACTCCCACACAAGACAGCACACACCAGCACTAACTGGTAGTAACACACAGAGTGACAATGGTAGGGCACATGTACAACATACCGCTCACATTTCAAATACATGCAAGCACAACACTGACATAGCATTGCTGACACTAATGCACTTCTGTGAATGTTATCTGGAAATTAATGGATTTTTTTCTTTCGACTTTTCTAGAATGCATATGAACACATAAAGATCTGGTGGATGGAATTTTATTCCAAAACCACCCAGACAATGATTTTATGGACTGGTTATAACAAATCTGCACTGTGCATAGCTGTATGCTTGCACGTGTAGCATACATACAAGCATGTCATGCCAATACAGCAAATATGAGGAACTACCAGGGGAAAAAAATATTCATATCACGTTCCTAATGGTAATTACAAGTGGAACATTGTGGGATTTTTTTTGTAAACTGATTATCTTGAGCTTGGTATGACAAACTGCAGAAGCAGGCAAAGGACATCCACTAATGTCGGTAGTAAAAAATTAATTAATTTAAAAATTACCCACTGCAGTTAGTTTGGGGCTGATTTTCAAGTAACTTACTGTGAGCTGGTGGAACAGGCTGTATCATTGTAATCACCATCTTGGATGTGGGGATTAATGAATTAAACACCTGAACACTTCAAAGTTGTAGCAACAAGATGTCATCTTGATATTCCATGCCCATTTTCCAATATAGCATGAACATGGCAACAAAGACACTGCCACACAAGCACCTACTCATGTGCTGTGTTACAATGCTCTATAATATACAGAGGGCAACAATTTCTGAAGTACCAGCCTATTTTATGTTATTAGAAAAGAGACAAAGCGGGAGGGCGCTCAGGTCTCTTCCCAATTTTCATTACACACAGCCTTCTTTTGGCATTTGCTGACCGCTGAAAGCTCATCGGTGACTGGCTCAAATACAAAAGAAAGAAGAGCCCACAGCTGCATTTTTGGTTGTAAGCAACACAACTTAAGGGAATACTGCAACATTTTGGCCAAAATACCCTTTCTCTGACTTACCCAGAACGAGACAAGATGTTCGATACCATTTTCACCTCTGTACGTCCACTGCCTCAGTTCCGATGGGTAGCATTTCATGTTAGCTTAGCATAGAAACTTGAAGTCTACAGGAGTCATTAGCCTAGCACCATCAAAGTGAAAAAATAAACCTTACAGCAACTTCTAAGCTGTCTTATTTACACAATATATCGTGCATTTGAAATATACATTTTGGAATTTCAAAAAAAAAAAAATTAAGGGTCATTTTAGGAGAAGTTAGATGATTGGAACTATAGATGGTAGGAACCATAAACACTGAACATATGTGTTCAGCGGTTATAGTACCTACAATCTAACTTCTTCTAAATGGACTCTCGTTTTTGAAAAAAAAAAATCCAAGATGTGTATTTCATTACTGTGCAACACATTGTGTAAATAAGACCACTTCAGAGTTCCTGTAAGGTTTATTTTTTCACTTTGACAGAGCTAGGCTAATGACTTCTGTAGACTTCAAGTCTTTATGCTAAGCTAACACAAAATGCTAACCATCAAACAGAGATGAAAATGGTACTGAACATCTTGTCTCAGGCTGGGTAATTCGGAAAGAGGTTATTTTGCCCAAAACATTGGCATATTCCTTTAATTAACTATGTGCAATCTCTAATTCACACAGCACAACAAAACTTATTATTAAAATTGAGGGTTAAATACATAGATGAACAAATGGCCATTTTAAAGGCAAATGTGTCACGGTAAAGGCTGTGCATCAACAGAGCAAGGAATCAGACAATAAAACGAGGGGCGATAAACTTTGTATCATTGAATACACACACATACATGTGTGTCAGAAGCATTTACCAGTTAATGAGGAGCAATTACAATACTCATCGTTTTATCTGCTGTTATTTAATTATGAGACCAGGGGCACATTAACACACACCAGCAAACATACACACACGCTCCTGTGAACAGAAACACACTAACGATATCAGACACAAAGAGGTGGTGCACACACTGCTATAAGTGGCTCCGGTCTGGTACACAACAGCAGGCATTATAAATGAGATGGAAGAAACACTGATGATGGAATCCTTGTGTCTCTCACTGCATGAAATCGGTTCTATCCCAGTTCAATACAAAAGAAAGCGGGTGCTGGGAGAATAATCAAACTAAATTTAAAATTCTGGGAATAGGCTGTATCTCAGGTAATGACTGTCTGAGAGTAAACACCACTGGTTCGTTACAGCCTTAGCAGTTTTAGGGAACAAGCCATGGAAACTTTGCTCAAGGTTTCTTTCTAAACTTTTCTGGAACACAATTGCTCTTCTATTCTTGGCGAATGCTCAAGGTCTTGTGGTACCTGCAGTCTGAAACAGTCCAATAATGGCCAACAAAAATGGTTACAAAACTGAAGCACTCTTATTAATGTTTGAGAATCAGTCCAGGATGCTGGAAAAGCCCATGGTTCTGAATATAAAGCATGTTCCAGTGTCTCGTCAATGGCTTGGAAACAAAGCAAGTAGGCTACTGTTTAATAGATCAAGCTTGCGATCATGAATTGCAAGGTAACTCAAACTGGAAGACAGCACTTTGAATGTCGCCAAGCGTCAGCCTAACACTAATAAGCAGCAAACCTTCAAGGAGCTCAAACCTTGATAGAAGAGCAATGGACTGACGTGACCTAGACAGATGATGGTCTACTGATAGCTTTTTCACTGTTCTGGCTGAGGTGTAAAGGAAACATCAGAGAGAGCTCTGTGAGCATATGTATGGGATCCCTTTACACAGGGGACAAGGGATTACCTCTGAGGAGTACTACTATTTCATGCATCCAAAAACAAACAAAATAAATAACAGGCCCTTAGACACAAAAATAACATCACAGAATTTGTGTGGGTGGCTGATTTATAGCTGGGCGTACTGCCTTACAACCTGTAGCAAATTTTTCAGGTGCATTGACGGAAGGATAGAAGGAATATAGTATTAAGTTGTACGAAACATGATAATCAAGGATTTCCCATCATTTAACACAGTGAGCTCTTTGTATATTCAAAATGTCTAAATTTGCCACAGAAGGGTTCTTATTGAAACAATGCTCCTATATCAATTCTAATCAATGTTTTAATCCAATTTCCTGCACAATGATTACAACTAAAGTAAGTCACAAGAAAAAAACTAATCAAATTAGAAGCCTTTGTTCTTATGCATGAAAAGACAGAATTATGAGCGGATGGTATCTTTGAAAAGATCGGGCTCATCTTGTTTAAACTGCCAGGACTTCACTGCTCTTCAATGGTATTAAATTCAATGTACAAACATGTACCCACAAACACACCTGCAGTCATACATATAGACTGTAGCCAACACCCTTGGTCCAAGAAGCTGCAGCTCCATCTAGTGTTACCTTCAGCAACAATCCACTGCCTCCAACACGCTTAGACATTGAGATGGGTGACAAATTAAAGGAAAACAAAGTATCTTAAGGTGTTGGGCCACCACAAGCTGCAATGCGCTTTGGCATAGATTGTCAAAGTCCATCCTTCCACCATTCGTCCAATATACATAGAGATGGGTATTATAGTGGGGTTGCAGTGCATAAACAACTCATTACAAAGACAAATGCACATTTGAAAGTTCAGTGGTGCAAAAACCATAGGCACTGGTCTACAGAGATTTGGGAAAAAAGTGGCAAAGCATGGCATTTTCCTGCCATGCTTTGGGTCCACTTGTCCCCTTAGAGGGAAGGGTCATTTCAATGCAAAGCGATCTGAGGGATCACCTTTATCAGATGACAATGTCCCCATCCACAGGGCACAAGGGTTCACTGAATGGTTTATTGAGTATGAAAATGATATATGCTGGTAAATCATGTGATATGGGAGAACATCTTTTGGGAGAATGGTGTTCCGTCCCTCCAGTAAAGTACCAGAGACATGTAGAATATGCCAAGGTGCATTGAAGCTGTTTAATGTGTCTTGTCACCCGTCTGTATGTACAGGGACACAGACTTACACAAACTCTAGACACATACTGCTCTCACTTCAACGAAGGACTACATAGAGGCTACACTGCAGTTAGCTCTTGGCTGCAGAGATCAAAGACTCAAGTCATTCAAAGCCACTATCTCAGTATCAAAGGCAACACACTAGAGAAATCCATTTTTACCTTGACAGACACCACTAACAGGCTACTCAAAATAACTTAAAAATTCAGAGGCTTCCAACAACTGACAATCGACAATGGATCCCATCATTTGACAAGATGACAGCCCTTAGAATTAGCACAAAAAGCTGACAAAAACCATGGAAAAACAGGCTACAGTAAATGATGTGCAAACATGGGTGTGTGAATGCTGCTCTCAGCTGCAGTTAAATGTGAAAACCACAGAATTCCATCTTCGAAATAAGCCATTTCTATGCCTGAAACAACAGTACAGTACAGTACAGTACAGTACAGTACAATACAGTACAGTACACAATGGCCTCCCATAACCAACCCCGGTCTGTGTTGCAGTAAACTCCAAATTGGTAAATGGACTGCATTGTATAGCATTTTTCTAGTCTACTGACTACTCAAAGCTCTCTCCTGACTTTCACCCATTCACATCAACATCCACACGCTGATTTTGGAGGTTTGGGATTCAGTGTCTTTAACAACACTTGGGATGCTATGTGGAGGAGCCAGGGATCAAACCAGGAACCCTGCAATTACTAGATGACTGCTTTACCTCCTAAGCCATGCCATCCCACATAAAAACAGGAGAGGGTAAGTGACAATATTCAGGAGGCTTTTCTGGGTTATTTATTGCGCAGTATATTCCTGTTTGGAACTGATAGTGCTACCATAATGTAAAGGTCGCTTGGTTGTAAGAGCTCAGACTAAGACTGCACAAGTCCACAAAATCCAGTTCTTATTTTTTATATATCTGTTTGACACAGATAAGTGTGTTAGTTCTCCAATTTCCAACATCAATAAATCACTGTCAAATTATTTGTGATACCTTAGAATAATTACTTTTAACAAACAAGACCATGATTGAGAAGTACCCTCACCCTTACCAGTAGTACTCAAAATTAAGAACACAATTCCCAACAGACTAACTGCTTCATGTTGCAAAGAGAACCTTTGCTTCTTTGGTCATAGTTTCCCCTTTGGCTTTATTAAAGAGGATCCATTGGCCTTTCACTCTTTCTGCCATCTGCAATTGCCAGAAACTCTAAAAGACTTACTGCTGTTTGGACTGGAACACAACTGGGTCCTCTTTCAGTTTTCATGTAGAAAAGTAGTGCATTATGCAGTAAAACAATAAAGCAGTATATCCATATGGTAACTCGACACCCAATCTAAAATGAAGTAAAGAGGCGAGGAGAGAGTACCAATCTTTTCAGCAGAGATCTTGTTTGTTTACAGTAATGATACCACTGTCTTGCAATTAATGTGGTTAAGATTTATAGATGTAACCCTGCTACATGTCACACCTTTTGAGTAGCATAATGTTTTTGTGTCAAAGTGGTTTGTTTCTTTTTTCCTCTATTGTAGACGTACCAGAGTCGTTGCGTAGGTATGAGGACATAGCAGGGATAAGGCAGGACTGGCTTAGTAGCTCCTGTAGCACCGCTGGCAGGGCCGAGCTGTTTTGGGCCCTGCTGTCTGCTGTAGGGCCTTCACTGCTATGGCTGCCAGTACAGCCTGCTGGGTTGATGTAGCTTGCCAGGACCTAGTGGACAAAACACCATGGGGAAATAAACATTTTATGAAAATGAAAATACATTTCCGGAGTTCAGTCCACTTTTAAAGCTTAGGTTTTAAAATAATGTCAGTATTACAGTACTCCGGATAGACGCACCTGAAGTAGGCAGGTGACGTGTTCCTCTTCTAGCCGTTGTTTCGTGAGGGCCTGCTCCACATCCCAACCAGAGGCTGTTGATCCAGTACCAAAGCCAGTTCCTTTGGCCCAATACAGCTGTTGCTCCTCACTGGTCCCCCCACCGTGACCACTGGATACCTGCGGCTATAGACAAAAACACACAAACGAATTATGAGGAATGGAATGATTAAAGTTCAAGTTAAAATTCATAATAATGGAAATGTAGGAGATGGTGTGCTACTGACAAGAAAAAGAAGGAAGGATTATCACAGAAATACTTAATCCCTTCAGAACATTTCATAGTAAACCCAACACAGCACTGAATGATGTGTGAAAGCTGGGACACCAAGACAACATCAAAGAACTAGCGTCAACCGAGGCCGACGGTCAGATCGCTCTATGTCGCCTCACACTGCCTGCTAAGAGTTGTCCTTGAACACACATTAACTCATAATGACTACAGCTGATGGCCAACAGGCACGCACATGCTATGCCAGTCTTTGGAAAAAGCATGTACCGGAAGCTTCAGGATCGCAGAAAGATAAACATACTAGCGTTTGCCCATGAGTTTCATGCCCCTCTGAAACGGTTTCATTGTATGAATCAAGAATGACTGTCAGCGAGGGCTGGCAGTCATCCCTCAGTGGTGTTTTATGGGCCATATGCTGCAGACAGCACAGCTTTTGACAAGATTTCTCTGGACCCTGGAGAACATTCGGTTTGAAGGATTTGAAAATCTAGCTATAAAAACACTTAAACTATAAAGAACAAAAAAGAAAATAACAAGAGAATATGTGCAAAAGGAAAAATTTAGAAGACATTAAAATATCAGAAAAGTTCAAATTAAAAAGCCTTTATTGTGCAAATGTATCACAGAGCAAATAAAGGTTCAAGCTTGAGGGAGGGGGGACTGATAATGGGGCATTTGATGTAATTTTATTAGCTAACTGGCTAAAGAGGAACGTAGCAGCAGATGACTAGGAGAAGTTTGAGAAATAGGAGAGTGTGAGATATTTAGGGGATTAGGGTTAGGAAAAGCCAATCACAAGCCCAGTAGCCTTGAGGTAAAAACTTGCAGCCTGTTGGTCCTTGACCACAAGATCTGCCACTGAAGTCATCATGTAGCCACTAGCGACCTGACCAATGACACTGGCATCATCAGAAAATTTGATGACTGTGTTGTTGTAGATGCCAACACAGTCATAGGTGAAGAGCATGTAGAGCACAGGGTTGAGGACATCCCTCAACTATTTCTGATCCCAACAGACTGAAGCCTGAGAAAGTAGAGTATCCAACTGCAAAGGGTGGGGGCCAATCCAAGGTTGGACATCTTTCCTGTAATTTTTTAAGGGATGATTGTATTGAATGCTGAGCAACAATCAATAAAGACAATCCTCACATAGCTGTTATGATGGCAGCAGAGAGTGTAGGCATTTTTAAAAACAAATTCAAGACCTACCTTTTTAGTCTAGCTTTCAATTAAAATATTTACCTCTCTACTTATTCATTTATTTGTTTTATTCATTTAACAAGTTATTTTTCTTTTTATTTATTTTATTTCCCTTATCTTCTGGATTTTATTCTTTCTCATACATTTTACCGGTTATGTATGGTTTTACTTTCTTTTATACCTATTCTCTTTTTACTACTTTATTTTACCTCGCTATCTTAAGTTTTTATTTACTTTCTACCTACTTTTACAAGTCTTTCTCATCTCACCCTTTTTATTACTGTTTTATTTTGCTATTTTAGGTTCTTATCGATCTTTTATTTGTCTTAACCCTGCCTCCCGTGTTTCCTCAGTTCCCATTATCGAGATAGCGTTTTCTCTGTATCCTCAGTTTCCTCAGTTTTTTATGTCCCTGTCTTGTTGAGTAATTTATTGTAATTTCCTGTTTTTATTGTGTTCTTTTTATGGTGTAAAGCACTTTGTGTTACATCTGTTTGTATGAAAAGTGCTATACAAATAAAGTCTGATTGATTAATTGATAGATTTTCTCCAAAGGGAAGAGGTGTGAGAACAGCGATGGAGATGGCATCTTTTGTGGACATACTTCAATGGTAAGCAAGCAGTGGGGGGTCCAATGTGTCTGAAATGTTATCCTGGGTGTGGACTTGGACCAGTCTTTTAAAGCATTTCATAATAACTGGACTTAGTGCAACTGTAGTTATTAAGACATCTCGCTTTGGGGTTGTTGATTGTTTGGTACTGGAACAATGGAACAATGTTAATTCTTTTAAGGCAGACAGGGATTGGAGCTTGTGCTAGGAACAGGATGAATGCGTCAGTAAAAACATTGGCTAGCTCAATGGCACATGCCCTGAGTACATGTTCCGAAATGTTGTCTGGCCTTGCAGCCTTGCATGGGTCTACTCTGCTCAGAATTCTGCTACATCTGCAGTGGAAATTGAGTGTTGGATCATGTGCACCAGGGGTTGTTGGGGCCATCCTCTGTGGCTCAATGCGGAGGGCTTCAAAGCAAATATAAAAATTGTTCAGTTCATCTAGCCACTCCTTCTGCTCTTTTAGCCTATGATATGTTCCACGCCTTGCAATATGTATTAGAAATTGGCAGTGGTGTAGTGGTTTTCTGGTTTAGATCTGAAATGCCTCTTTGCATCCCCTACGCTTTTATGTAGGATAACATATTTTCCACCCTATAAGTCATTACAGAACACACTCACTGGTTATATTTCCTACCATCTGCAATTCCTACCATCTAACTTTTCCAAAAACAACTCTCATTTTGTTTTGTTTTGTTTTTAATTACAAGACATGTATTTCAAATAAAAATGATACATTGTGTACATAAGACAGCTTTGGAGTTGCTGTAAGGTTTATATTTTCACTTTGATTGAGCTAGGCTAATGACCCCTGTAGACTTCAAGTCTTTATGCTAAGCTAACACAAAATGCTACCCATTGGAACTGACCCAGTGGACATACAGAGGTGAAAATGATATCAAACACTATGTAAAATGAACACTATGTAAAAAAATACACTTAAGTGAGGACCTTTTAAACTCAACTCTCAAAAAACACGGTAAACACTATAAATAAAATAAAAACTAAATTTGATGGTGGTGTCTGACCCCATTAGATAATAGTTGATTACAATGTACTGAGGCCAGGCTAAAAGGTTTTCACCCAACAGAGACAATATGTTGGTCTGTTTATGTTTAAATCTTCAGATCAGCAGAGGTAAGGGAAGACCCTCCTAGCTTTAACCCATCTCTGGAGTGTTATTCATGCTGAGCAGTTCTCACAAGTGAGCAAAATTGTGTCTCTTCCTGCTAATGTCATCTTGAGTTTGGCTTCCATGTTTCTTTCAGTCCAATATACTTTTGTAGCTCTTTCAGGCAAGCAGAAGTGGTGGCTGTCAAGGCCCTGCAGATGACTCAATAGAAGTCTAATCAGTCAGTTTAATGGGCATGACAGTCAAGGGGGATCCAAGACTCAATTCCTATTCATGATGCTCCGCCTGCCATTGCTTTTCACCCTGGAGGTGTCAATAATACGAAGGACAAGCCTCTGACACACTCTCATCTCTCTCCAAAGCTCCACCTGCCTCTTATCATTCAGGCTAAACAATTAAGCAATTTGTCAGGGGCACACTGGGAGATATGCAGAAGAGGCCTTGACTAAAGGCCCGCCAGGTAAAGAGCCATTAATAATGGCAATGATTTTTCTCCTGGCCTCTCCAGCAGTGTGAAAGACAAAACATTCACTCAGGGAAACTGACAGCATGGCCTATCATGTCAACTCAGAACGATTACAGGCAGCACCTGAAAATTCGAGAGGCGTTGTGACTGTTTTGTCAAGCTTTTCTAGGTCAACTCTCAAAGCCAAGACAAAGTTAAATTTGGCCAAAAGTTAAATTTGTCCTTCATGTGAAATCCCCCTTAATCATCAAAAACAAGTTTCTACTGACCATTTTTTGACATATGTAAACTGGGACTTCTCATCCAAGTTTCTTTTTTAAAGGGATACTCCATTTTGTGAAAAGTACCCTTTTAACGACTTACCCAAACTGAGACAAGTTGTTCCATACCATTGTCACTTCTGTACAGAACTAGGCTAATGACTGCTGTAGACTTCAAGTCTTTATGCTTAGCTAACACGAAATGCTACCCATAGGAACTGAACCAGTGGGCGTACAGAGGTGAAAATGGTATCAATCAAACATCTCGTCTCAGTCTGGGTAAGTCGGAAAAAGGGTATTTTGCACAAAACATGAGGACATTGATTGTTCTCATGTCCTTGTGGCTGACATAATATTGAGGTTGTAATGGACAGCTCCCAGTGGCCAAAAGGATAAGACTGTGGCAATAGTGGGAGGATCCCAGGTGTGGAATTTTATGAATAAAAATATATTGCTTTTCCGGTGCTCTGCTGACTTTCTGTAGATTGATAAAGATTTCAAAAAGTGTATGTGTATGTTCTGTGTGTGTGTTTGTTCTTGTATTTCCATCCTTATAAGACCAGTTTGAGCTTTGGACCTGAAGAATGAGGACAGTCACTGTGGCTAGTCCTCACTTCTTCAAGGGGTTAGCTCTGGGTTGGGCGCTGAATGTAGTCAACTGCAAGTCCTCATAAGTATAGATAGACAAGTATGTATGCCTGTATGTATCCTGTACCTCAGAGGCACTGGTGCTGGCGTTGGGAACCCGGGGTGCATGGTGGCTAAGAGCTGACAAGCAGGCCAGGATGAGGTGGATGGCACCGATCTCTAGAGCCATGCGGCGCAGCAGCACGCCATCGTCGGTGGTCAGAGGAGTACTGCTGAACAACGCCCGCAGGACGTGGAAAGGCAGTGTGGGCAACACATTGGCCGATGGAGACTGCAGGATGTGACCTGGAGGAGGCAAAAACAAGAGGCGGTAAAACAATGAGACTAACAGGTTTTGGCTGAGATTAGAGTTAGACAAATGTATTGGTTTACTGGTATACTGGGCCAAAGTTGCCCTTTTGGTTGAAGAGCATTTTCAAGGCCTTTGAAGGGCATGTTCAAGGCAATCAGCAGTGTTCCCATCTTTTTTCTTTAGCATGCAAGAGAATTCACTAAATTAAAGTGATTGATCAAAACAGCAAAAACTTTAATGTTTGCCAGAGGAATTGTGATGACAGCAGAAAATGTCTATTTAGTTAACATAACAGTGAAGGGCAGACAAAGACAGCAGCCAGCTAAACGGCAGCCTGATGTAATGTGTGTGACCAGTGTCACTAAACTGCTGGCAGGACACTCTCGCCATTAATCATTAACAAGGGCTCTTTTCTCCAGGACTAGGGAACACACAAATGTAGAGAAAAACGTTCACACTACTTAGGTATGCACACAGACAAAGACACACATACACATGCGAAGAGGCCTGGAGCACACAAACATAAGCACACAATTAACTCAAGATATTCTGCAAATGAGAGCAGAAGTTGGGGCTGTGATAGAGTTGAGATTAAAGACAGGGATGATCAGTATTAAAGAATACATGCACTTCAGACAAACTGCATGGAACTCAAGCAGAACACAAGCAACACAGCAGAAGAAAAGGAACTTTATGCATGTGTGTACAGAGTTTGTACTGCCTCTCGAGAGTACGTCTTTATCATCCAATATAATTTTTTACCTTAAACGCAATTGCAAAAAATGAAGTTTACAGAATTCCTTTAAACCCAAAGCAATCAATGTATACTGTCACTTTAGCTATTTATTTATTTATTTATTTACCAGCTATTCATATTAACTTTGATTGTAATTGCGATCCTGATTAATTAATGCTTCCTAATTCCTAGAGTACGGGATCATTTTAATATTGAGATTTTTTACATGAATGATTTATATAGATGAAACACCAGATTATGTGGAAAATCAAGCTTTTTCTCAAGGAGTATATTTGAATTCAAGCATATTCCTAACTTTGAACACATAATGGTTAAAATTAATTAATTTCCAAACTTTCCAGATTTTGTGCGCACCCTGTGTGCAGGTGTGTGCAGATATTGTATCCTATCTGCGATGACCTCAACCAATTGTCAGTGGTGGCATGTGTGAACCACTCCAACACTTACTGCCCTCTCCATCGTCGGTGACGCCCAGCACCAGGCGCAGCAGGCACTGCGCGTGCTTCCTCTCCTTCAACAGCACCTCTGCATAGCCTGGCAAGCGCAGGAAAAGGCCAAAGGCTGCCAGCGAATGGGCGGGGATGGGTGACATGGTCTGCACGGAGGATGACGACGACGACTGAGACTGCTGCTGCTTGTTCATGGGCGGCGGCTCTGCGGCAATGGTCTCCGGTGCCTCATACACCAGCTCGCCGGACTGCTCGATGGTGACCCACTCAAACTGGTCGCTGTCTTTGGGCTTCTCTTGCGTGGCAGAGGGCACCACCGGTGCACTGACCTGCGACCAACCAGGAGAGTGGAGGCAACGTTAGCAAAGGACGAGGCACATGATGAAACTGACAGACCGGCAAACAAGACAGGAGTTTTCAGTTCAGAGAAGCAGAATATAGATTGCCATTTTGCTAGTGTAAATCTCAGCAAGTGTACCGCTGGCTTATAGTGTTGTCACAAAAACCGAAAATTTGATATTACTTCAATATTACTTCAAAACGTATATTTCAAACACACATAATACACTGTGTAAATAAGACAGCTTCAGATTTGCTGTAAAACTTATTTTTTTCACTTTGATGGAGCGAGACTCCTATAGACTTCAAGTCTTTATGCTAAGCTAACATGAAATGCTACTCATAGGAACCGAAGCAGTGCACGTACAGAGGTGAAAACGATATTGAACATCTTGTTTCACTCTGGGTAAGTCGGAAAAAGGGTATTTTGCTTAGAATATTGGAGTATTCCTTTAGCTTACTAGCCATTTTGACCCTTAACATGAAAATATTGTAGTCTCACAGAAAGTCACCCTTGAACTAACTAATGCTAATATTTAACACATTTGAACAATTAAGCACTTAAGCTACTGTACATAAAAACTTTAACTCAGTGTAATGAAAATCATTTCAATCATTTTAAGCTTGGCTGCACTAAAAACCAAAGTAGAGCAATAAGCTAGGAGCCACTGTAAAAGCTCTGCTCCAGTGGGAAGAATTTAGCTAAGTAATCCTATTTAGCTAACCCCTGTAAAACAATGCTCAGGCACACAACAGCTTTGCGTGCATCGATACAGCCTCCTGTTCACTTCGCTAATGGTCTGACTCCAGGTGAGGGAGCTCACCTACTTCAATTATTCAAAAAGACAAGTGTATGCCCTAAAAACACAGCATCTGTTAGGGCAGCAAATCTTAACAGAAAGAACTATGTACCATTTTACACTGGAACTGTTACTTTAACAATTGTTTTGGAAAAGGACAATGGGCAGGAGCATCTTTCTCTTTTGGATATTTTCTCCTATGTACCTGTCCACAAGACTACACTAGTGGGCATAAATGTTTTTAAGTTTTGTTGGAGTCATCAGAGTATTGCCTTAAGGAAGTTAAGATCAAATAGTGCACGTAAATGTACTCTTGATCTTACTGTCAATCTAAGGGCTGAAAACTGCAACAATAATGGGGGTTGTTTGGTGGCTGATGTGGGGAACAGCCTGAGACAGCCTGAATAACTACATTTTCAGGAACTATCTAAAAACATGGGACTGCAGAATGGGAGAGGGCTGCTCTGAGGGACAGAAAACAAAAAAAACTGATTTAGTACCTGGCAACTTTAATGTTTGCTTGCTATTTCTCTGCTCAAGTCAACACAGAACAAAACAAGCCTGGTCTTTCTCAACGACTGCTCAAAGTGTGCTTTCAATTTCATTTACAAGCCGTGATGTGGAGTCCACTGGATAAATATTAGCCTGATTTTATCTAAACACCAAAGCTTCCAGAACATGCCATTACTCTCAATTGGCAAGACTTGGTGCCCAGAGTGTGTATTGGTAACTATGCATTTTTAGGGCATGAAGTAGCAGTTTGTTGCAACATTCTGTTAATCTGAATCCTATTTTTCCATGGATTTTGAACTGAGTAAATATGTGCCAAAAAGACAGATAAGACTGCAGCACTTTCTTGAGTACAAAATGTTGAAAAATATGTGGACCTGCTGTCAACCTGTTGGCATCCGTGGGTTAGAGTTAGAGAAGTGGGCTCGTGACCAGAAGGTCACTGGTTCGAACAGGAATGTCCAAGGAAGTCTTTCCAAGATGAAAAGCTAAACATTTGTTTTACCAATGCACTAAGCATTATTTTATGTATTTTGGCCATGGTCAAGAACGGTTCAATTATTCACAGGAACTCACTTTTGGCCTCTTTGGATATGTAACAGAATTTACTTCAAGACTCCCACTGCTGTGATAAAAAATCTATGATTTTACCGTGACTTTCTAAATAATTCAGAGTACTTCAATTACTAATCATTTTTCCTTGATTGATGTTAATCCGTGAGCAGTTTGACTTCCACTCTAGTATATTGTAAAGTGACCAGTTTGTAAAATTCCCTGATATTCAGAGACTTTCAGAGAAAATGTATTCAGTTTCCTGACTTTCCCACTACAAATTCCATGACATCCCAGAAAATTAACCAGTGGAAACTCTGTGCTTTCTAAAGGGGCTGATATACTTCAAAACAGGTGCGCACACGGACAGCTGTGGACGAGCTCACAGACAGCGGGCTACACGCGGCTCTGTTATACTACAATTTGGCTGTCGTGAGGGGACACGCTTCACCATTAGTGTTCCACTACCACAATAACACACAAAGCCTTTACTACGTCCTTAGTTTTCCTTTCATCCATGCACAGAAAGCCTTAATTTTTAACGGTCAAGTTAAATTAAGGGAGCCCGTTTCTAGTGAGTGTTTAATGAAGTTTGAGTGGCTTTCACAAATCTGCCTCACAGATACTTTCACTTTTAGCTGCACGCCTCCACGTCTCTTCCCTCTGCCTGGGCGATTTCTCTCCACAAATTTGCACACATTGGATTGTCTCTATTCTTCAGAGATGAACTGTGAGCACAGGCAAACCTCTTGGAGCATGCGCAGTGGCGAACGTCATGCGGACTCTAGTGGACCCTCGCAGACTCTCGCGGACACACAGACACGCAGAGTATAACAGTCCCTTAGGGGTCATCCCTGGGTCTGTCCATGTCTATGACCTCTCACCTGCTGGATGACATCAGGATAGAGCATGGGCAGCCTCTCTGCTATGAGGGCTAGGCCGCCCATTCCGGCAAAGACCTGCAGCGGTGACTGGATGGGGTTGGTCTCCAGCAAAGACTCATCAATGGCAGCATCCAGACACTCCTCACTAGGCGTCATTGGTTCGTCCTCAGGGCAACTGCTCAGCATGTCACAATGATCCACTGCAAAGAGAGGAAAGACAAATCTGCTGTGTAATGTCCATCATCTATCACTCAACTTGATCTTGTATTTTAAATGCTGAAATGCGAGGATCAGAGGATACCATACATAAAATGAAATTCAGCTTCTATCCACTTTTTTCTGGTGTCATGTAGCATATTCTGACTTAATGTCAAAATATGCTTCAAGTAATACATAATGTGTTTACACTTTAAATTAAGCATATGAAATTAAACATACTATTCCTGTTAGGTAATGCTTTTTGGGACTTAGTCACCTTACTTAATGTCAGAATAAGTTTTAAGTAATACATGAAGAGTTTACACTTTACATTAAACACACCAAATTACATGAGAACCACACTATTCATGTTGGATAATGTTTGTTGTGACTTAGTCACATTACTTAATGCTAACACATGTTTAAGTGATACATGAATAATAAGGGTTTGGGTTTAAAGCACTGGCATTAACAAACATGTATGTATGTATGTAACATTAATTAATGCTGTTTAATGTGCATTTAATGTTTTGTCGATGTCACTGTTCATTGTTCATTATCAGTTAATGTTAGTAAACACTAATTAACACTAAATAATGCAGTTGTTCATGTGAAAATAATATTAACTAATCTTGGTTAATGTTCTTGTTCTTGTTCATGTTAATTGATGTTAATTAATGTTAAAAGACTCTTAATGTGAAATCCTCAAAATTAAAGCAGATAACTCTCACTGCCAGCTGAGCCTGCCAAGGTGCAAAAATTGGATTGTGGTGCTTTAGCTTTATGATGCCACAACATGAGATTTACCAACATCAACTCAAGCACAATTTAGTATTCAAAGGCCAACACAGTGGCAAAATCCAGAACCAGCAAATAAATAAATAAATGTGATATGATGACAACAGTAACAAACGCCTGATATTTTAACTTAAATACTGTATTCTGAATTCTTCCTAACACAACAATCAATTCAATATAGTGAATTTCTCTAGATTAAGGTATAGATAAAATATACGTTCAGGTGGCCAGTACACAAATACGGATAAAATAATGGGCTCTTTTGTTTCAACCAAAGCACGGCTTTGTATAAACAGTTTGGGGAAAGAGTAAATCCCAAAGGAAAGTTATTGCACCATGTAGGTATTTTAGCATTGGCTTTCCCACATACTAAAAAAAGAAAACAGGTACTTTGCATCATTGACTTATGTGAAGCACTAAAATATAAAAAGTCACCTCACCCCCTAATTCGACACACATAAGCAGGCTGAATTTGAGAAATAGAGGAAAGGAGAAGCCAACAGAGCTCTCAGTGCATTACTCTCACATTTATCAAGTTCAAGCAACCAAGAAGAGAGCAGGAGGGGTAGAGAGCATGATAGCAGCTTCCAATCATCAGAGGCTAGCATACCATCTCAACCTCTGGCTGGCCTTAATGGTACTCCACCCATAGATGAACTATGTGCTGATTAAAAATGGAAAAAATACCTATATAGGAAATGCCCTTGTTTACACCTGCAAGGTGGCACTGTGGTAGGCAAGTCAAACTGTCAAAATGGAATGCAGGGTGAACGGAACAAACACGCCCCACTTCAAACAGTTCTAATCCATTACTGTTTTTGTGTGATGGCGTGGCCTGGCCATTTTATGGTAATATAAAGCTCCAGTCGATTGATAGGTTATCTTCCAAAAAGCCATGCATCATCTCTCATCTAGAAGAAAATAAAAGATGATTCATTGCTCTCCTCGTCTCACTGAGGGGATTTTTCCCCTGCCCTTCTCTTGGTGGTGAATTGAAAAGTCACCAGGGCTGTGACTAATAGGGTTTCCAACAGAACTTGTCCTGTCTGGACTTCTGAAACAGGATTAAAGTGTGCGGGAGAGGAAGAGTGTTCTTGTTTTTAGTTGAACAAAGCAAAGAGAAAAATTTGTCAGCTTGCTAGAGGCGTATTTAAACAGCATTTCAGTCATGAATTTGTTTCAGATGCATGCAAAACCATGAAGGGACGAAGGGTGTCATTATGCTGCCAAGTGGTGAATCTAAAGCATGTTAAAAAACATTACCTTCTAGAGAAAACTGACAAAAATGAAAAATTGTTCAGATGATTTGTTCTGTTCAAACTTTTGAATGGGGAACTAGACAACTAAAATGGGTTTGCAAAAGAAGGAGCACTTTCATAAGAACTGCCGGTTCTGGGACAGGTGTGCATGTGTGGATGCATGTTCATGGGTTTGTGTATGCATGGAAGGGGTCGAGGTAAATGGATTCTGCATTATGGACCCACGTGATCAAAGCCTCAGCACTGATTTTAGAATGTCCTCCATATTTCAACGTCCCCTTCCCTGTTAGTAAGGGTCAAAGCCTCCCCCTCATTTTATCAGCCTCAAGGGGTTTTGGGGTTTGGAAGACAGGAATCTGAAAGGATTTGATTTTTGGGAAGCCTTGTGAGGAAATGGAAGTGGATTACAGCAAGACATGAAGTGAGTGCAGTGGGGCAGACAGACACCACCTTGGGAATGTAACTCGTTCCACTTATTTTTCAGAAGCAAAATAAGTGGAACGTGCACACCAGTGTGTAGTCATGTGTACTGCAACACAAGGTGGGTGCAACAGCTGGCACTGCAATGTGTACAGACGAAAACTATATTACTCCGGGACAAAAGGGTCATACAAGTGCCAATGGTGAACCAAAGAAGTATGTAAAAGGTGCAATGCATAAATGGGTGTACTTTCTAGACTAGGTAATCAGAGCTTGGTTTTTAGAGAACTAACCTCAGAATATCCTGGTTCACTGAAAGCATGAACAATTAGCGTGAACGTGCTGAGGAGGCCAGTAAACAGCCTGAAGTGTGGCAGAACAGCACTGAGCAGTCTAAACATCCCACACCCACACAAAGAGACAAGCTTTGGTGCTTTGTAGTCATGCCACCAAGCATGGGTTCTGTATTTACTATGGCCAAGCTAGCCTGCAGCAAGAGGGAGAGACAGAAACAGCACAGAAGTAGCTTTTGTGCCTACAATCACTTAATGGGGCACTGCAGAGCGAGGAAGGAAGTATACCAGCATTCTGTCTAGGTTCAGTGAACACAATTGGAACAAGTGTGAGGCAAACAGAACATTTTGATCTGACCACTATTTGGACTTTGCTTGTCTATGCACATTTGCACGACAGGATACCTTGACTTGCCGTGTCTGTTTTTATCAATATTAGTGCACCTTCACTTGCTAGGCACTACCTGCCAGGAAGGGTAGTGCTTTAACATGTTCTAGCCATAACACATGAGCACATATGTCACTTAGGGCTGAAGCTAGTGTCAATGATGAAAATAATATAGCACAAATTGTGGCAATTGAATCTGGAGCTGTTTTGGAGACACAGAGGTCACCTTTATCATATCTTATGATGTGTATGTTTCTAGTTAAGAGTGAGCTCTACAACTGTTGCATTATTACTCAAGGATATTGAGTGTATTTTTTTATTTCAATTTTCACTTTAAGGCATGACATGTTCGATATCAGACATAGAAAGTGATTGAGACTATAGTATAACACAGTATAACTATGTATCTTAGATGGGACGTGGCCAGTTGACCTTAGAACCATTTGACCAGGTTTGCAGATTTGCCAGTGCTGAGGTCATCAAAACCAATAATATATGCCAAATGACGACGTCAAAAATTTATTTGACCTTGTGTTGTCACATTCGTCCTAGTACTGACCGTCAAGCCTGTAGAAGTGGATGGCTAAATATAACCCAGTCCTGATATCACATTTTTTATAGGGTGGCAGTGTTGTCTTGCGGCAAGAGAGACCATCCCACAGCAGGAAGGTCACCAGCAATCTCTGCAATAGACGTATGTCCTGACGAAGCGTCCTTGAGCAAGACACTGAACCCCTCCCCTGCTCATTCATTATTAGTCACTCTGGATAAAAGTGTCAGCTAAATGACTTGAATTTAAAATGTAAATGTGCTCCCCATGAGCCAAACTTACCATGACCGCATATACCACAGCAAGAGAGGAAGGAACTTATTGTTGGTTCAACACTTCTATCTGACACTGCGCAAATGTGAATGTTACTGTAACATCTAAAAAGCCCATGAATATTGTATGAATCCAATGTCAAGGACGAGAAAGCTCTAATTCCCCGAGGACTAAAAAGGTAAGAAAGTTCTAATTCCCGGAGGACTGAAAAGGAAGAGAGAGGAAAAACTGTGATTGTGCAGTCTGGACTAAAAACCACTCCAAGAGCTTTCAGGCTTCAAAGCATTTCTGTAAAAGCAGCCCAAGAAATAGCACAGCTGATGCAAACCAAGCCCTGACCGAGGTAAAACTCCATTAAAACTTAACTAAGAAGGGAAGATGGCGGAGAGAGCAGGTAGACAGTTAACTACTCTCTCAAGTTGGTTAAAATAAATCCACATAATATATGTAACATGAAAGTCAAAAGTGAGGCATGAGTGGGGAAAACAAGCGAAAGAACCGGAAAACCATCCAAAAGCAAGACAAAGTTGAAGAACGATCAGCAATGGAAGAAATCTCCGAACACGAGGAAAACACAGTGGGGAAAATGGACAGCCAAAACCATACCGAGACATTGTGGGTTGGGCTTGCTACTGTCAGCAAAGACATAAAAGAACTCAAACAGGAGCTACAACATGAGCTGACCACACTTAAAGATGACCTGAAAAGAGAGAGGAACGAAGAAATCACCAATCTCCAACAAAAAATAGACAGCAAGCTCACAGAGAATACAAACAAGTTGCAGACACAAAAGGTGAGCCTCGCTGAAGCCCAGACACGCATAGCAGAACGTGAAGAACGGAAAACGGAGACGAACGAAACAACGATGAGGATGTTGGACCAGACACGCCAGATGCAAGAAAAAATAACTGATCTCGAAGGGAGATCATGGAGAAATAATATCCAAATCTTCGGCCTACCAGAGGACATGGAAGGGAACTCCACCATCAAGGATGTGGAACAACTCTTAACTAACAGAACTCCAACTGCATGAGGGAACAAAGCTTCGGATTCAACGAGCCCACAGAGCCCTTGCCCAAAAACCAAGCCCGAATGCGGCCCCCAGATCTATTGTGGTCAACTTTCTACAGTTTGAGACGAAAGAAGTGATCTTAAAGAAAGCATGGCAGAAAAAAATACAAGGGGCAAACAAATCTTCTTTGATCACAATTACCCCGCCAAAGTTGTCCAGAAACGGAAATCATACATAGGCATTAAAAAGGTGCTGAAGGAAAGGGGAATACATTTCCAGACACCACTCGCAAAAAATATGAATACACTGGAGCAGCGGTGTGAAGACGTATGAAAACGCCAGGGAAGCCGCGCAGGACATGACAGAAAGAGGCTACACAGTGAACCTACCAGGCGGCGATGATGAACCCACGACAGAGGAGAGGACACAAGGAATGTCAGAGTGGCAGCGAGTAAAGGGGAGAGAAAGGAGACGAGACATGACGCACCGCACCAGAGAGAAGCTCATAAATCTGTCTTGCATGAGGAAAGAGGTAACACTGTGGATCAGGGAATAAACAGGTATGACTGAGGTGAGGGCAAAAATAATAAGACTAAGAAGAGGAAAGACACACAACATCTGAATGGACATACACCTCAACGAAATATATGAGTGAGACTTATATACACATACTGATGGAAATTAGTAAGATACAAAAATAGAACCACAGTGGGAGTATTGTTTCAAAATTTGGATTCTTTAGTTTAGAACTGACAGAGCGATGTTAGTTTTTTTTGTTTTTTTTTTTAAAGTTGGACATATATAGACATTATAGAACCCCACAAGTTGGATTTAGTTCTAAGTCTAGTGAGGGGCCCTCTTTGGAGATGAGAATTTCACCCACCAGCAGAAATTCGAGGAGAAGTGAAGGAACATCCCATTGTTTGAAGTCCTTTACTATTTTGAGTTATGTTGTATTAGAAATTGTTCATAAGAGTTTAGTTCAATGTTGTTTGGGAGTGCATTTCCAAGGACTAACAAGACATAATGAGAACTATCAAAATAATGTCGCTGAATGTAAATGGTCTAAACGTACCAATGAAGAGAGAAAGGGTTATGACTAATCTGAAAGGAAAAAGCACAAATCATATTCCTACAGGTGACTCACTTATCTCAGTTAGAACATGGAAAATTAAAAAAGATTCAGAGTATTTTTAAACTCATTGGATTTGCCAACGACTGGACAGGTTCAAAATGAAAAACTAACAGCTGCTATTACAATGGAAGAGGGGAAAGATGCAATAAATACATTAAACAACAATAAATCACCAGGTAGTGATGGACACCGTGCAGAGTGGGATAAGAACACTACATATTGTAAATCAAGCAAAAAAAGGAAAACAAAGTACTGTATTAATAAGCATTGATGCTGAAGAAGCATTTGATTGTGTAAATTGGAAATATTTATATAAAGTATTAGAGCGATTTGGATTTAACAATAAATCAATACAATGCATAAAGACACTCTATCAACAGCCAACTGCTAAAATCAAAATAAATGGAAACCTGACAGACAAAATTAGATTACAGAGATCAACAAGACAAGGATGCTGTCCATCACCCACTTTATTTTTTTATAGAGCCTTTAGTGCAAGCGGTCCGTCAAGACCAGGAGATTAAAGGAGTGATGGTGAATGGCATAGTACAAAAAATAGGACATTTTGCTGATGATGTCATAGCCTTCCTTCGACATCCAGATAAATCACTTCCTATATACATGAACCTTTTAGAAATATACAGACACCTTTCATCCAGCTTGGCTGGAGGAAAAATGGGAAAAATGGACAGTGTTCAGGCCCCAGAGCAGCGACATAGACCACGACAATTGACAGAACAGAAGGAAATATGAAAATATACTACTGTGAATGTAACTCCCTAGAGGTTTGTTCTGTGTAGATGTTTGTTATGTTTATCTGTGGGTTTTATACTTATAAAATGTAAAATGGACAATAAAAACTAAAGTAAAAAAAAAAAAAACCTTAACTAAGAGAAAACTGATTGCCACTGGACTATATTTATTGCAATGTAACCCATTTATAATGCACCAATATTTTAACTCCAAAATCTTTCTCTATACAAAACCTTTCAGCCCTTCCGAATTTTGTACAGCCAATGCTGAAGAGGGGAATCTATAATCATGACCAAATGAAATCCAAACTAAAAAAGGCAGGGATCTGAGCAGAGGCTGAGAAGACTGGCTTCTTATTTATTTATTTTTATGACCATAGAAGCAAGTTCTGAGGTTCTGAAATTACCCACCATGTGCTTAGTAAAATTTGCGTTGATTGATAAATCAATAAGGCTTGCCAATCACGGTGGCTGGTAAGTTTTTCCAAAACAATGACTCCATATAAAATATAGAATCCCAAGTGCCTGCCTGTTACATTGGCTCAGAGCATGTGACCGTCATTTGCCCAAATATTCAAAAAATAAATAAATAAATAAATAACAATAGAACATACAATTTAGAAAAAAATGACGGCCCTTTCTTTGGTATTTCCTGTGGAATAAAATTCTGAGCTCTTCTTGTGAGCATTCATTTATCCCAAGTTAGCACTGTGGATGTCATGTTGTCGCAGGTTGGAAAATCACAATGAAAATCCGAGGTCCAGGTTCAAGTGAATGCAGCATTAGCTGAGCAGCAGAACAGTGTGGATGTATACAAGGCAATGTACTATGCTAAATGCTGAATAAAACTTGCTAGAAAGCACCGTTTCGGGTGGACAATTTCAAGACTTATGTGACTGTGCTGTCCTTTTCTTGCTTTCAAAAAAATATATTTAAGTTCACTGTTGGATTTTGTGGAACCTAAACCTATCCTATAGCTGAACCTTTCCTTTAAAACCTACGAGACAATCCATAGTATGAGTTATGTGGTTTGCTTCACTAGATTTAGTATTGACCCCGAGAACATCATAAATGGAGGGGGCCAGAGAAGGCAAAGCTTCTTCAGTTCTGTCATCCATGTTGAAGACACAACTGAGATTTGAATGTGAATTTCTCTTGGAGATGAATAAAGTATCTATCTATCTATCTATCGATTTAATAAGAAACCTGACTGGATTTTTTTCATGCATTCTTAATATCCATAAAAGAAATAAACTGTGTGAAAACTGAAATAAACTGAAACTATATTCTCTAATTATAATCATTATTATAGATAAGTTTGTTTCTTTGCCAAGCATTACAGGTTAACAGGACTAACGTGACACAGCAGGTGTGAGGTCACAGAGAAAAACATCAAAACCAAGACAAATTAACATTTGTTGCATAAGTAAGTTTTACATTAAAACGGTTTGTCCTTTGAGTGTTTGATAAAATATTTTTTTATACGTGAAATATCTTTAAAAATAGGTAAGGTGACATATTTCTGTGAGAAAAGTATATTAACTCTTATGGCCAGTACAAATATTCTTGGCAGGTAAATTTACTTTGTTTACCAGCCCTTGGCAGGTGAGCCAAAAAGTTGATTTCGGACACTGCATAGGAAGCGCAGCAGCCCCACCACGGCTCCGCAATGGCGCCTTTAGACATCTCTGGAGAGACAGAGGAATGGATGGAGAAGAGAGAAGGGGGCTATAAATTCCCATGGAATGAGCTACCAGAAGAGCTGCATAACTGTTAAGTTGCTGGATTTACCTGGGGGGTATTTCAGGAAGGTGGTTTAGCAAACATCAAGCACAACCCTGAACCCGACATGGTATACCTTAAGTTTTTGGTTTCAGAACTGCTGGTGACAATAAGTTCTATCAACTCTGAGCTGGCTGAGGCACGTTCACGCTGAACTTAAAAAGCCAGCATCAATAGAACACCGATAAAAGGATTCACCATGGGAACCAACAACAAGATAATGGGTAGCTTCAATGCAATCCTATGCAGTCACTAAACCCAGTTAAGTGTTGGTTATATAGTGGAGAGAATTTTAGAGAGGCCTCTGTACATGAGAACTATCTTTCTGTCTCCTTTTTTCTCCATAAAGAGAAAAAGACAGCAGAGAAAATGCGGCAGAGGGACGAGTAATATATTAATATGCAAGAGGAACAAACGAAATAACAGGTGAAATGAATCAAACTTAAGTAGAAAAATAATATCCATTTTAACTCCGAAATAAATCTAAAATTATTCTCTAATTCTTTGGAAATGACAGAAGCCAGAGTTGTCACTTTCTAGCCAAACCAGAAACCAGACTGCATAATAATTCTCAACTAACAAACTGGTTACTCTAAATATGGACTTCAGCGTCGACTGGACAACTCGAGGTTAGTTCAAGTAAACTTGCTAGTGAGCAGGTTAGCTTCAGAGCCTAAAGCCAGGCACACACCATGTAATATCACAGCTGATTCAGGCGTCCCAGACAAATTTTCACAAAACTTCATGTCTGTTGAAGTCAGGCACACTCGAGACTCTGTGTGCACTGTTACGATGTAAGATGGAATTCTGTAGCTCGGATACTGTGAGATGTCCTGCAACATTTGGTCGTGTAATGTGGGCCTGGCTTAAGATACCATAGTGACTAGAGTTAATCTAATCTCGCTTCCTGAAACCAGAAATCCCAGGTTTCCATTAACTCTGGTTAGTCGCTAAACCCGCTTTCTGAAATACCCCTCTGGACTTGATCTGTGCCAAATATACAGAAGGATAGGGGACTGAATATACACAGGAAAGTCTATACAGAGCTGTGAGCTTCTAGTTTCCATGTGTACACATTTAAATCTATCTCCACAGGAGACCTCACATTGATGTAGACAAAGTGTCTGCATGATACAGTGTAGAGTCTCACAACAAAAACCACACTGAGCTTCACAAAGCCAGTACACGTATATATTGCAGGGCTGCCATTTGGAAACCACTTGAATTCAAGTCCTGTGCACTAAGATACATAATCTGATATAAGAAGCAAAACAAAACCTGAACCCTTCAGCTTTAGGGAAAAAGATAGTCTGGTCTGATAAGTTTTAACTTTTCTTCTGTCCACACAAGGTTATAGCTAAAGAAAGCCCCCAAAAAACTTTACCCCACAAGGTCTGATGCCAAGATAGGGGTGAATCTATAGTAGTAAAGTACCATCTGCCAGCATCATTATATGTCTGAATGATTACTCTACATGATTACCTTACACCCAAAGCATATGGAGCCATTTTACAGGACCAGGAGCACCCAATGATGCAAACACAGCCCATCCGTCATGTAATACTGATCTAATATTCCAAGATGACAATGTCCCCATACACATTGCTAAACAAAGTGTGGTTTCATGAGCAGCAAGTTAAGGTCAAAGACCTTCCATGGCCCCAAACAGCAGATCCAATCATTATTAAACATTTATGTTCAACCAAGAAATAACTGAAGACTTTCTTTTGTGGAATAAAGGTCCAATGTCCCACTACACGCTGTTCAGGATGCAATATGACTGCAGGATAACTGAAGTTGTTTGACAGGCATTTGGATGGCGGTTATTTCTGAATAACACAGCATTGTCACATAACAGACTACTGCTTCACATGATATCAATCACATTGCACTAAATGTAGTTGATTTCTAATCAAATCACAAATTACTACTACTTGTGCCAAAAATATGTTAATACAGACAAATACTTGGCTAACATAGGCTGGAAACATGGAAGATTTTTTAAATATTACTATCTTGAAAATGAAACTTTTGATTATAGATTAGAAGCTGAACCTGATTGCTGATTAGAAACTGAATAGTGTGAACCTGCACAGACATTACACTCTACTGCTGAAACTCCTTGCTCTTAGGTGAAGCGGCTTGTGACTCAACATGTATCAGAGGAAGCACGTTCTGGTCTGTACCCTGCCCAAAACAACAGTAGGTGGCAGCAGTGACAAGAATTGTGCTACACACTGGGAATTGGACCAACGATAAATATGCAAATAAATAAATAAACAAATAAACATAGGGGAAATGGCAAAATAAATAAATTCATCAGCTGTGTGACCACAACACACAAAAGAGGTTTGGGGCACATTTGTAGGGAGCAATGTCCAGTGACATTCCTCTATATTATTATGACCAGGGAAATCATATGAAAAATAAATCAAAGTGACACCATAATGTAGTTTCAGGATGACTTTGGCTCAATGTCTGCAAGGTCATAATGGAAAAGGAAGATCCCTTGTCACAATGTAATCTTGTTCCTGTCTTAACTAAGCAGACATATTCTTTAATTTTACTTTATGATGACAATAACAATGGATGCTAGCATGATTGGAGTCCTGAGCTATTTTATTTTTATAGAAACTTGTGAAATTATTTAGCTTATGATAAAAATAATTTTAAAACACATATGTCAAATGAAAAATAGCTTTGGTAAATAGAATTGTAATAAGACAGGTAATGTACTGGAAGCCACTCCTTCGAATCAGGGTCTTCATTTAGCCTGTTTTCATTTATTTTGTTTTAATGACTGGTTCACTGTACAGTATTTCTTACTTGACACTCAGTGCTTTCCTTTGTTTTGTCCACCCCCTGTATAAATGTGTGGGCTCCCATGTGTGTGAATAGGATGGATAATAGAAAAGCTACGACACTGACCATTTCTGCTGGATTGCTACAAAACTGTACATGTGTGTCCATGCAAATAAGTCTTTGTGTTTAAATTTAGAGGGAAAAATTAGGTTCTTATTCATTATCAATGGAACAGGGGAGCTTTGCTAAATGAAATCTAAAATCTTCTGGTTTTGCTTCATGAGCAAGAAAAGCCCTTGTACAAACCTTGAATACAGTGTTGAAGACCACTGAGATTACAAGAATATGCCAAACAATGAGGTCATGTTTCAGAAAGTCAGCAATTCAGAGGCTGGACTTAATGAGGGAAGCATATTGTCTGCATGCAAATGTTAGAAAATTGGCAATCACAGTCATAAAATAATACCACGTTCCAACAGAACTGCCTTGATTCAAGAAACAATGAAACTTCTTAAGGCTGGCATATCCTTTTAACGAATATGAATTCTGCCTCAGGTGGATTTGCACTTTAAACACAAACTGATGCTCCTCTTACAAGTAAATTAGAAATAGTGTCATGTAATTGCATGCTGCATTCCACGTGGCCTAACTCTTATGGAATGCAGCATGACACAAAAATAAAGAATTCATTTATTCATTCATAAAAGGCTCCTGTACCTTTCTCAGTGCGTAGCCTCTTGAAGGAGTCTGTCTTTGAGAGCCCAGGGTCAGAGATGACCTTGGAGCCCAGTTTGACCGTCAGGTCAATGGAGCGGTATCCTTGCGGCAGCTTGCGGTCATACAAGAGGGTCAGTAGCTGGGCCAAGGTCATCTCAGCTGGGAGAGGCTGACCTGAGGAAAAGATCAGGGTATTGTCAACAATCTCACAATACAGTTTGATTTTAGTACCATGGGATCATGGTCTGATTGCAATTTACTGTCAGTTGATACACATTATATAGTACATCATTTAGTTTAGCTGCAAACTCCAGGTCAGGTCAACTTTGGGTGCAAAACTCGGGGACCTGTTCTGCATATGCAGCATGGCTTGCCGTCAGCTGTGAGGAAAGATTAACTTATAGATTTATGCATTTAATGATCTGAAAGACATTTAAAGTAATGCCAGTAACAATATACCAGTATGCTAGCTACTAACTAGCAAAGGAAAGTTCAAATATTTCAAATTAGTTATTAGCTCACAAACACAATTAATCTATTTATTTATGTAGTTTCAATGCAGGTAAGTGACAGCAGCCCAAATCTTGCTGCTGTCACTTTGAGCCACTGCTACCACACTGGCCCAAATATAAGGCATGGAAATTACATGTAAAACGGTGGGGTCGTCTTACATTTGGGGATCAGACTTTACCATGTCGTTACATTACAATCATGTTCTGAAAAGAAAGCAGCAGCACAAAATACTTGAACGGAACAAAATCAGCACATCCTCATGAAGGCTCTGGCTTCAGTGGAGCACATTTTAAGTAATCTTGAGCATCTTTTTACTCCCTTGCATGCTTCCCCTTTTGCACTAGCGTACATTCAAAGGGAATTTGCACCAGTGATGGACTCAGTTCATCCCCAGTCCCTGATATACTGGTCCAACTGTCCAAATCAAAGGTGCTACCTGGAAGCAGCTTGTGGTAAAGGTGGAAGACGGGCACACTGATGGTTTTGGCAGAGGGATCCACACTGGAAGAAGCAGTCAACTTGTCACTCATCACCCGACCCCTACGGGACGGAGGTCGCGGAGGGGTAGATAGGGCACGCTTAGACTGGGACTTCAAGCCTGGCAGAGAGAAATAATAATTCACTAAGAACACAGAGATTTCACAGTAGAGTTACGTTCCAGTCTTTTCACTCAAGTCTCAAGAAAGTCTCAAGTCTTAAATGGCAAGCCTCAAACCAAGTCAAAACTTTGCATCTTGAATAAGATGAACACAACTATCGATAATTGAGAGATGTTGCGCCTAGAGTAGCCTGTCATAAGGAGCTCAAAACAATTTATTTCGCACATGTTTGGTAAAATACTGATATATGGGGATGCGAAAGGGAAATGACCACAAGAAGTGCAGTTCATTGTACAAAATGTGTTGGCCAAAACTGCAGAATAAAACAGGCTAAGAGCACACTGTAAGAATCGGCACAGGTTTGTTTGGATGCAGGTGAAACGGAACACACCACGACACTGCCACACTTGTAGAGCTTGTAGAACTGATGAGGCCGTCGATGGACCTTCTTCAGAATGACTCTTCCTCAGATTCCAAAGAAGGTCCACTGACCGAAAAATCAGCAGCAGTGTTGGTGGTGTTTTCTAATTAAGTTATATAATGAAATAGGCTACTATTAAATGGAATTTAATGGAAGACTTGAAGGTCTAAGAAGATGATTACTAACTTTAAAGGAATGCCAAAATAGTTACTGTACATCTTATTAAAGACCAAGTTAAATCTTTGACATTTTCAACAGTGTGCTTTGATATGTATGTATATGTATTCATTGTAATTCAAATGCCTTGAGTCAAAACTTTCAATCAGTCCGACGAAATAAGACCAACACAGGCCTAAAGGTTTTGCCAAAAGGTTAACAGTTCAGTGTAAGCGGGGTATTGGGATGGGCACAGTGGCTTGCAGAAATGGAATGAATAGTTGATGGGCTGCCTTCGGTCGATGGGGCAGATGGAACCCAGCCCAGTACCTGAGGCCACAACAACACTGTAGTTGTCCTGGAAACCACTGTCAGCTTTCATCTTCTCCTTCTCTTCATGATTTTTCTTCTCCTTGTCCTCTTTCTGCTCATTGATCAGCTTGGCCGTGATGCTGGGTGTGTCTGAGATAAAGAAAAGAGGAAGGAAAATGAGAAATTAGATACTTCCTGGGGAAATCTGACCACAACTGGTCCACCACATCTGACCCACAGATAATCCATGTGCCATCCCACTTGTTACAATGTGGACACATGTAGAATAAAGTATCATTAGGGAATATTTTGTTTTTACTATCCATCCATCCATCCATCCATTGTCTTCCGCTTATCCGGGGCCGGGTCGCGGGGGCAGCAGTCTGAGCAGGGACACCCAAACTTCCCTCTCCCCGGACACTTCCTCCAGCTCGTCCGGGGGGACCCCAAGGCGTTCCCAGGCCAGCCTAGCGACATAGTCGCTCCAGCGTGTCCTGGGTCTTCCTCGGGGCCTCCTCCCGGTGGGACATGCCTGGAACACCTCCCTAGGGAGGCGTCCAGGGGGCATCCGATACAGATGCCCGAGCCACCTCAGCTGACTCCTCTCGATGTGGAGGAGCAGCGGCTCTACTCTGAGCTCCTCCCGGGTGACAGAGCTCCTCACCCTATCTCTAAGGGAGCGCCCTGCCACCCTGCGGAGGAAACTCATTTCAGCCGCTTGTATCTGGGACCTCGTTCTTTCGGTCATGACCCAGAGTTCATG
>OMKZ01055060.1:1497-11928 GCA_900302535.1 Neoniphon sammara | reverse complement strand
TGTCGATCTGAACAAGAAGGGGAGGGGCAGGAGACAGACACAGCTGTCCAACTGTTGCCTTGAACAGACAGGCAACAAGGAGTGTGTGCATGCATTTGTGTTTAAGTCTACATATATGTGTGTGTGTATGTGTGTGTGTGTGTGTGTGTAGGCATATGTGTGTGTGTGTGTGTGTGTGTGTGTGTGTGTATGTGTATGTGTGTGTGAGACGCTATTATTCCAGAGTGGCTGGCTCTGTATTATTAATTCAGCAACGCTGGGGCTGTGGGAGGCAGCTGGCGTTATGTGTATGTATGTGTGAGTGTGAGTGTGTGTGTTCAATGTAAGACCCCCCTCGGCCTATTGTCAAGCCCCTCTCTTCTTCTAGAGTAGCAGTGATGCATTGTGTTGTGCAGTATGCTCCCCTCTCTGCCTGTAAACTTATACATTCACACACATGCACACAGAGACACACAAATGCATTTTCACAACACGAATACACACACATATACACATAATGCAACACATCAGAGCACAACAGTGCAGCCCAGCAGGCAAGAGTAAACAATCAAGTACCATACCCCAAGTACTGTCAAGTGCACACCCCCACGACACTCTCTCTGACACACACACACACACACACACACACACACACACGCAGGCAGCAGGACCAGCCCAGCCGTGCCCCATTCTAAAGGTTCCATTCATGCGGGGTATTGAAGGGCCGACAGTGAGGGCTCTCCAACTCACTAACTGCTGCTCTCTGCTCTCCCCTCTGTCCTGCCTGCCTGGCTACCTGTCTGTCTGTCTGCCTGTCTCTCCACCTGCCAGCCTGCCTCAGTCTCTGCCTGTCTATCAGGGCGCATAAAAACCAAGCACGTTTGGCGTGGTTTGTTCAAACCCCAAAGCATTTACAGTCCTCCTTTATTTGGTTTAGTTTGGGCAGGTGAGATCAACGCCATTCAAACTGAAAATGTTCTCTTGTTCCAAGAGTGCGGTTTGTTAGAAATGAGAACATTACATGAAGAACCAACTACAAGAAAACAAGGTTAGACCCCAGGACACACTGTTTCATTGGTAGAAAGAGACGGATGTTGACATCTGATAGCCAGCGGTAGCTCATGCGTGGAAAGCCTAGCATAACAACATGAACCAGAGGCAAACCGCAGTCTCAACTGATTGCCTCATATTCTGCTATTTTTTTCATTTGTTCTCAGCTGGTACAAACACCAGTAAATTACAGCAAAGTGCACAGCAGGTTCATCATACTCAGGTGAAGTTGCAAAGAAAGGGATTTTATTTGTTTTGACTCCTAACCACTAATAATGTCTAACCTTGTAGGATGACAGGGTACCAAAACACTGTCCAATAAAACAGCTACATGTGAACCCATGTGACTTCTGTTTACAAGCCTGTATGTGACTGGGTAGATATTGGGCAGTGTGAGCTTAAACAATCTAATGCAAAAATGCAACAAAGTTTGCTTTTCCACAATGGTTTCAACTAAAAAAACTGAGCTGCAGGTGTGATCTCATGCTTGCTGTGCCTGTATGACTATTTGCCTGTCTGTCAGACTGTTGCTCTACCTACCTGCCAGCCTGCCTAGATCCTGTTTATCGCTGTCTATCTCTGTCTCCCCATCTCAAACAAACACTTCTCCTCTCTCCCTCCCTGAGAGCTAGTGTTTGTGATGTTGTGATGTCTGCCTGTCTGAGTGGCACTGTTTGACAATGTGTGCTCGGCTGGCTGGCATCAGACACTTGGGGCTCAAAGACTGATGTACAAGCTGGGGACGCACTTCACAGCAGGCGACTGTATCTCACTTTAGCTTAGACACTGAATGGGTTTTTCAGGGGGAGATTCACAAAAATCTCAAAGAAGATCAATATTAATTAAACAATCAATATTTTTATCAGTGTTTGAATTAAACTCTACAGACAGAAAATACACATATGTTAGAATATCTAAACTAAATTGTTGATTTATGCTGCTTGGAGCACCAATCTGATTTTATTTATGATCAATCACATCCACTTTCCAAATAAAAATCTCACTAGCCATGTTGTCTTCAAAATGCCAATCAAAGCATGTACAGATATTTATAAATAATATTTTCCATCAGGACGTAAAAAACTGAGAGATGGCCTTCAATTTGAGATAGTAGGGATGCAAGTAAATTAAATAAGTAGGATGTCTTTAGACTGAGTATTTGTTTACATAAGAAAAATCGCTGTTCATTACAGTGTTTAAAACCAATCTCCTTGCTTGACACCATCATTCTCTTTTAAAGAATTTAATATAGCCAGAGATAATTTATGGCAGGATGTTTCCCATTAGACCAACATACTGAAATAACTCTGGACAAACTGGCCAGCACTAAACTTTGTTTGGAGAAATTATTATCTGATGGTAAAGATTATTTTCATCTGACCTCCAAAAAAATCTATCTGGTGATAAGGATTTGTTGGTATTAGTGCCCACACTAAAGTCTATTTTAATACTTTTCACTGAACACTTCACTCTTGTTCACAAAAAGTAACAATTAACTATAAATTATTATATAAATTAATTAATTATTATACAAGCAACAACCCTTGCTCAGAGCAAAACGATTCTAAAATAACACATTTTGTTGCATTACAGGTAACATATATTTAAAAATATCCGTGAAAGACTGATATCAGTCAGTAGTATCGGTGCTTTCATAAATCTGCCCAGCATTACATGATATTTAATGAGCGGACCCTTTCCCAGGTCTACTCCAACTCAAGATATTGTGAAATAGTCAAACCAATATCTGAATATGGCAGATGTTCATCCTCCTCTGTTCTCCCCCCTCTCTTCCCTCTCCTTTTCTTCTTTCCACCTCCTCTCACGCAGCAGTCTGCCGTTGAACCTCATGTTCCAGCCGCTATGCTGCGAGACATCTGCACCTCTCGCTCTCTCACTCACTGTTTCTTTCTTTCTCTTCCGTCTCATCTTTCCTCTGTACACACACACGCACAAGCACACAGACAGAACTCTTTTCTTGATGACAGATGGCAAGTCAACAATTGTACAGCATCAGACTCTCAAAACACAGACACACACACAGATACGCGCGCACACAAACACAAACACATACCACCTTCTTGTCCTGCTGTCCCTTTGTGCCATTCTGCCCAAAGTCACATCAGATGTCTTGATTTGTCTCTCATAGCTGAGTATATGTATTAATATGTGTGTGTGTGTGTGTGTGTGTGTGTCCCTCTTTACCTTGGTATATTAAGCACTAGTTTAATGAGTGTGTGGTGAAGAGAGGGCCCCAGCCAGTGGAGCATATGGGGGACATTTAGCCCCCTCAGAACACTGAGCCAAGCTTCGCTGACATGATTACCACTGCCGTCCACCGCAGTACACTAGTGTCAGCTTGGGAACTGGGAATTTTATCATGGACAGCTAATTAATGACTGGAGATTGGCAACCGGAGATGGAGAGGGCTGAGGGAGGATGAAAAAAATCTGTCGCTGTTTGGTCTCTTTTTCCTCTCTGTTTTTATCAGGCTAACTAACTGAGACTGTGTTAAATGTGCTTGTATGCACATAAAGATGCATACATTCAACATAACGTAATATTAATGCATGGTGTCACATACTGTGTGGTTAAAAACATATATATTTGTCCTCACTTTACTAGAATTTCCAAACACTGGACATATTTTATACACTGCTTATGCCTTGTATGCGTGCACTGTATTCACTGTGAATTTGTCTCTTACCTCGCACTTTTGTGTAACGCCTCACATTTTCAGTGTGTGTTTATGCATGAGGCAGGGGTGGGTGGGGGGCAGGCTGGAGTTAGTGGTTTAGTTAATCCTGTCAGAGACAGATTACAGGTGGGAGATATAAATAGACTGACTGTCCCTTTAACCTGATCGCTGCGACATCATCATGCATTTCAACTATTAAGTCAACCATGACAGCCTACAGTAGCCAGCCAACACAAGCGAACTCAAACCAAACTCTCTAAGTGAAGCCCACAGTAACGGTTTATTTTCTCCAGCTACCAAACCAGCTAGATGTTGTTTTAACCATTTGTTTGAGAAAACAGGATTTCACTTTATCTTCACATTAACTCTGGGTGCAAGGCCACTGGAGTCTTTACTATGGAATGCTATATAGTATAGTAGCATTACAAACTAACTTGTTAGCCAATCCACTAACACAAAACACTGCTTTGGTATTCTTTTTTCATAGGAAAATTTATGTATCAATATTTCAGAGGCTTGGCTGGCTTGGCTGGTGCAACCAAAGAAAAAATTAAGTGGCACTAGTGGACCAAATGGTCACACTCTGGAGCCCTACTACTGCCAGCCAACACTTACACTAGCTGTTACCATAGGCACTAATCTGTTAGCCTAAATCAGCCAAACCAACCCCCACTCTAACCTGCCTCCTCTAATCAGCCCAAAGCCTAGTCGAACCACCCCGCAATACCTCAAGATGGTAGACTATGCACTACCCTGTCAGCCTAATCTGTGTAAGTAGTACACTTAAACCCAGGATGTAGTTTCAGTTGAAATGAGAGAGGCTCTGCCCCAACACATCGCTAGAAGACTGGCAAGCCATTTCCCTTCCATCACCACCATGATCCTGCTATATATGTCATATTTAGATAGGGGGAAAGAGTGTGTTAATTTATGTTTATGTACAGTAGGGATATGCATTTATATGCATGTGTTTGCAAACATGCAAATAAATTATCTAAAACAGGTATACAACCATATAAACCAATTATTCAACAAAATCTTGGTTGATGAAAAAAACTGCATCTGTTTAATTTTGTCTCAGGGCTTGAAACTAATGATGTCCCGACATCCCGGAGACAATCCAAAATATGTTTGGGGTGGCCTCCCGGTAACATGTACTTATGAGCGCGATGGTGCAAGTTCAATTGCGGCCCGTGCCCTTTGCTGCATGTCATGGGTCACCAGAACTGTCTACAGACAGCACTATACCGGAGGTTTGTGGGATGGCTGTCAACGAGGTACACACTGTTGTTGGTGGGAATTCTGGGAAACATTATGTAGCTTATAAATTCTGCCAATGCATGCTTCTCAGGTTTGTATTTACAAGCAGCGCACAGTACATGCAAAGGCCTAAAATTTCTGCCCCCTTAACCATGATGCGTGGTTTTCAATATTAATGGTTTACAAGACCCTTGATATTGTCAAGGGTCTGAGTGTGAGACTAACATATAACAAACCACATCAACCTTAATGGCTCATCACTGCTATTTGCTTCATTAGTGTTTCCATATTTCAATAAGCAATCTTCCAAGTATCTTCAAACGCCATTTAAAGGTGCATTATGCCAAATATCCAAGGGTCAACTGAAATGAGGACCATTAAATCCATTAGTGAGTTGGTCCAATGAGAACCATGTAAACTCAACAATAAAACTACATGCTTATTCCATGTTTTTTTGTTAGTTGAGTCTAAATGATCCTCAATTCAATCATACCCCAGCAAATCTGCAGAGTGCACCTTTAAGCTCATATTCCTTATTGTATGAAGTAAACAGTCAACAGCAGTTGAATATTTTTCACTGAAGAAAATAAATGACCACTTGGTACCGTGACGCTGCTTTGTACCTAGTATCAGAACTGACTAACATATTCTCCAATAACACAAGAACAATCATTTCATTCATTAGCTAGACTTGACGAAAGGGTGTAGGTCTGCGTTAGGGCTGAAGCGCTTCAGGAGGACTGATGGCATGAACGACTGAGTTAATGAGACAGCTTGTGAAAATGCAAAGAACAGGGCTTTTGGAACTCCAATTCGACTTTGTTGTATATTTATACTGACCTAATTCTAAAAATCATCAAGTATAAAAACCTGAACACCTTAACTGGAAAGGCAAGGCTTACATCCAGCTTGGGCTTACCACTCAGGAGGAGCTACACTACACCGAGGCCTTGGTCACACAGGAACCCAGTAAAGACACACTCCCTTCCTTTGCTAAACCATCTTGCCCAGCCAAAGCACCCACACACACAGGCCACAGTATTTGTTCTGGCCTTTTACTCAGTCAGGTGAGTCAAGGTCTATAACAATATTATGTTGAGGATAGGTCTATTAAATGCGTGTGTGTATGCATGCACACGTCCACACAGACTGTGATCAAATGTTTGAGGTCAGCATCTTGATGATCCTGAGCTACAAACTAATCCCATTACTCAACCTCTCCTTCCTCTCTTCCTTCCCGTCCAAGTTTTTCCTCTGTAATGATCAGCTTTCCATTTACTAGTCCATTCATTGACTTATTCAAGACTGCCTCACCTCACATCCGTTTGTTCATTTACATAGCCATCCGTCAATCTATCCATCTCTTTCCATGTTCTATTTCTACAATTTTCCACTCATCTTTTGGTGGCCCCAAGTGGAAGTGGGAAATGATTGCTTGAATTTTTTAAAGTTTGAAGGACTTCATTACCCAGAAATCAGATAACCTGATATCAGTAAACTCCACACTCTTTGAGCCTACCTTTCTTTTGGTTAACTTCATCTGGCCAGTCACTCACTTCCTGTCTGTAGAAATTTTGTTAGTGACTATACACTTGAATTTAATGTGGGCAAATAGGGCAAATCCACTGCGTCTCAAATAAGGGGTATGAAATGTCCTTCTCTGCTGCATCCAATTTGTGTTTGAGACAAATTAGAAGAGTGTTTTTACAAAAATCATACCTGGTGCAGCTTTGATGTGGAGTTGATTTTCATTTCAAGGCTATCACCTCAATTTTCTTCGCAATAACTTTACAAAACAAATATATTTTGTCCCTACTGAAAAGAAAGGTGACACACTCTCTGCTGCCTGTCTGTGTTTGTTACCCATCTGTCTTTCATTCTGTGTCTGTACCCGCTAGTTCTAAGTCTCTTATGTATTGGCAAGTTGTCTGCCTCTCTTCTGTGCTGGCTGTATCTGTCACATACTATCTGTCTGCCTGTCTTTCCTATGCTGTTTGTCTGTAGGCTCTGCAGTCTAGTCTGTCTGTTTGCGCTGTGCTGTCGGTCGGTCTGTCCGGCTGTCTGGCTGACTGCCATTCTCTGCAGTGTAGAGTGAGTCATTCTTAGGACAATGGAGACAGTTTGTAAAGCCACACTGGAGCGTACACTTCCTCCGGATGTGCAAAAGGATGCCATTCATAACAAAGCCTGCACTGTCTGCCCGTCTGCTACTGCCCTGTATATTTATGTGTGAGTGAGAAAGAGGGGATAAAAAGAGGAGAGAGGGGAAAGAGAAAGAGAGATGTAGCAGTATAGAGAGAGAGAGAGAGAGAGAGAGAGAGAAAGAGAGAGAGGGAAAGAGATAGAGAACATGAATTAGAGAGACAGGGGTGAGTTGTGTTGACAGGCTCTGCAGCAGACAGAGGCAGCAGAGACGGGAGGAGGAGAGGAGGAGGTGGTGAGGGGAGGAGTGGAGGAGAGGAGAAGGGCGACACAGCAGACAGCGGCGGCGGCAGCAGCAGCAGCGGCTGGTGATTGATATCAGAGCTCTGGCACTGCCACCTGATCCAGCCAGCCAGCCAGCCAGCCTCCAGCAACACTGAACCCGCTGAACCCACTGAGCCAAGATGGCTGCCTCACTGCACTGCACCCAATGAACCCTCAGAGCCCCAATGGCAGGATAGAGAATATAGTACAAAACACACAGAACGGATTACATTCTGGCACTGTAATGGACAGTGGAGCTTGATGTACAGAGCAAAGATGACAGTGTAAAAGAGGACAGTTGTATTGAATTTAAAGTTTACAGTTGCATCTTTCATTTCAACACAATTTTTATCATCCAAACACACCAACACAACTTATGAGACACATCAGGACACACAAAATTCAGATTTTGATACTCAAGATACATAATATCTAATGGAACTGCTTCTTAACTGTTTAAATGTCTAATGAATATGGAAATTGTCAGGCTTTCATTGTGATCAGAATACTACATAGCCTGGATGCAATCCAGCCATCATGCGCATACAAACAAAGCAAAGAGAAAAGGGTGAGCTTGAAAAAATAATGCAAAGACAGAAATATATACAGCCATAGGAAATCCATAATAACCATTTTAGGCCGTTTACAATATAGTAAAATTTGATCTTTGGAATCAGATCTTGATAATCATGATGGCATGATGGCAAATGTAACCGCAGTCATAAAGTCAAAATGTGACCCCAATATACACAGGTGGCCAACTACATGCTGAACCAGCCCTCAATCAGATTTGGAGAGGTTACTGAGTTTCACAAGTGGCCTATTACTTCACATGGGAAGAACCTTAATTGTAGCAAAACTTCCCTCAAGAAAAATACAGTTTTGTGAGGAGGCATTGAGTAACTTGTGATTTTTAACATCCTCTACCAGCAACCAAGGATCTGGAACAGCGACAGGTCGCTGGCATTGCTTATGGAAGCTTTTAACAGATATAAATATTAAGGTCACATTTTTATAATAGAAACAAGCAGACTAACTAATGGGAACAGAAATCCAACAGAAACATCTAGCGAGGACATAATGTATGCTTTGTCATTTTGGCTTGAGAATGAGACGGAAAGTGGGTTTTGAAAGCCAGAAATCTCAGCACCTGGCGATAAAATCATTTAGTCATTAGTATTTATCAATGACCCTATAAAACCCCGACAGATATATTTCTTACTGATCATTCAAAATAGAATATAAACAGAATAGAAGTAGTTCCAAGTACTTAATAAAAAATTATCTCATCTGCATGTCACATATGACCAAAAAAAGTTTTTATATCGACTCTGACAGGTGCCTGCCAAAAATAGTTTTAAATAAACGCAAACCAAATTATCCAATATGGGTTTGTCATAGAAGGAAACACAAGGAGTGTTAACTCTTGTACATACAGTAGTGTCCATCACTTATACATTCTCACTTAGACACTTGTCTGTCAGAGACTAAATAGTGGACATAAACCCAAACCAAACAACCCCGTTCAGATGCCTCACTGGGAAAAGTAAAGAATGTCCAGCAATAATAATTACAACCCTAATCTGTCATCGATTCTTTTATAATAGCCTACAGACTTGGAGTTGTAGCCAATATGGAAAGAAATGAAATGTAATTGTTGGAAGAGGAATCTGCACAACCTCTACTTTCTTGGACGATGAATGCACACAATATTCAACCTCACCATCCTTAGATCTGAAAACATCACTGATCTGAAAACTTAAAACTTAACTTTAAGTGACTTCTGTTTGGAGGCTTAAATTCTCCTGTGAGACAGAGTCACTGAGATTACATTATTTCAAAAGCGAGTCAGTAAGTCAACTCCACTTTGATATAGCCATGTCTCATCTGATTAGTTGCTTTGCAGAGAAACACTGCTGGGGCCAGGATGTGTCAGAGAAAAGATGATGGTGCTCTCCCTGTCTCTCTCTCTGTTTCTCCTTCAGTATTTCTCTTCCTCTCCTCCCTCCTGGCCATCTGTTGTGCTGACTGCTGTGTGGGCTGATGCTGGTGGAGGTAACTGTATCCTCGTCTACAGAGTGGCTGACTCCGACCTCTGTGGCCTCACATGGGCTGAGAGAAACACTGAGGTAAACTCTAGGCCTGGGCAGAAATCAGCTGGAAAATGGGCTCAGCTTTGTGAGATTTCCTGAGGTGCAGTAAACCAACCCTGTAACTACAGGTGGCTGGAGACAGAGCAATACCTACTTTTCCCAAAACAATTTCCCTCTGATATGGAGCCAAAGGGCAGCAATGGTTACCAAGTTTGACCATGCCTATGGTTCTCACTCATGTCTGCTACCCAGATTGTGTACAGAGGGATGTTTTCATCCACCATCCAATTTCTGAGGGATAAACATATTGCCAGCAATATGATTGAACTGGAGGGAAGAAAGGAAGTAAGGTCAGAGAGAGAAAGAAAGAGACCTTGACGCTTTTGCACTCTTGGTACCATTAGCTGCCAGAGTGAAGGAAGCATTCCTTCCTTCCGTTCTGTAAAAATGCCTCCTATTGACAACATTAAATACTTCCTCCTGGAACCAGTGCTATTAGATATTCATCAAATAATTCATGGGAAGGGTATGAGGGCAAGTGCACACACAAACATACACACAAACACACACCCAAAGGTGCTAGTGATCAGTATCTGATGTCATGTATACGTTGATCGCTCAGTCAAGTGTGTGATTCTGTGTATGGTGTTGTCCTGGACACATCTGTCATGTTTGACCAATTATTCTAATGGTTCGTGGCTCATCAGACAAAAGCCATTCTATCCAGGAATAACACACACACACACACACACACACACACACACACACACACACACACACACACACACACACACACAGACATACAAACACACACAAACACACACACACACACGCACCCGCACACACACACATGCAAATACACAGACGCAGAGTGGTAGGAAAGAA
>OMKZ01055059.1:0-12500 GCA_900302535.1 Neoniphon sammara | reverse complement strand
GTAATTTTATTCGAGGTCAAATCCAGTTTGAATTCAATGATTAGATGTGGTGATATCATTTTACTCCAGATTGGGATGTTTTCAGAAACTTTTTATTGAGAGACTCATGGAGATATTAAAGGGAAACAGAGACAGGAATAGAGGCTCAGAAGAATATGATATAAGCCAACTAATGTGTGTTTGTTTATGAAGCAGAGAGAGAGGGAGGCAAGATATAGTGGCTGTTTGCTTCTCAGAAACTACATAAGCCTGGCATCAATTGACTCCACTTAATTTACAGTGAAATATGTACACTGCACCAAACAAAAAGACCAATTCGTTTGACACATGGAGTAGAGTGAAAGAACAGCCTCTCACACTCGAGCAATTCAAATTGCTCGCTCTCTCTCCTTTTCGCTTTACTAACAGTCTTCTCGGAAAACCATAAATACTATCAAATGTCTGGCAAAATGATCCAAGCTGCAGTTAAATGAGTTTTTTTCTTCTGTGTTGGAGAGGCCAGTGTTTCACATGAGAGGTTTCCCCAGCTGATTTACTGCTCGGAGGCAGGGCACCCTTCTGGCAGTGGCCGCAGTGCCTCGGTGCCAAGGCAAGCTGGGTATTTTTCAGGCTATATTTACTGTTATTATTTGAAGTTGAGAGCGAAAAAAAACGGGTTATCACCTCGGTAATCAAGTTCAAATGGTCACTGGCTATTAGGATAGCATTAAGGGTGGTGGAGCTATCTGTCTGGAAATAAAATGTTTTTGTCTGCTGCCTGTGCTTGCCAGTAGATTCTGAATTTTGTCAGCCATTTTAATTTAATAGCTGTCTAATTTTTTTCCCAAGAAAAGAGCAGATTAATTTAACATAGCATAGATGTTTGCCAAATTAGTTGGTTGATTTGACACACTTACCAACCGCTGCCAACATTTACAGTATACCTATTAGCTGCTGTTCGTTAATCTGAAAGCGTTCTTCTGCCTTAAGGGTGTTGTGTAGGGACAGACAATGTCTATGCATTATGCTAAATGTACAAAATATTAAGGGCATTCATCATGAAGAAAACTGATGAGGTGAATCCAGGTAAAAGCTGTTAGAGCTGGAAGTGTGTCGATATATTACATCAATATCATGTTGTAAGACTACATATCACAAGGACATACTGCCCACCCCAACTGCAGACTGTGCCAAAGGAAAATGCAATAAAGATGTATCTAATATGTTGTAAAGTCTGTGCAATTTAGTGTGTCTTTCTTTGATTTGCACAAGTCTGGATGCTTATTCTATATGTTCTCTGTTTTACTGTGTTGCCATGCGTGGGTATATTAGCACAGTTGTACGACGCTACAAATCAGTATGGACAAATACCTAAAGAGTGTACCAGAATAGGGAGTCAGTGGGGTAGAAACTCTATTCTAAGGGGGGAAAAATATAGCTTCAGGGAGCGATAGGCCATGAAATTAACACAACCATAAAACACTATGATATTATATTTGTGCACAGTCGCGTTATGAATATAAAAATCTAGAGTCCCACGGGATAGACCGTCAACAAAATCCGTGATTAATTGAAGGGTGGTCTTCCATGACAGGAAGATATAAAAATCTCATTGTGGTTGAATGGGCTCACTGCGCTGCGCTTACAATGCAGAACGGTGTATAAGCGGATCCTTTGTGTGAGATTTAATGCCTTGTGGAAGAATAGGACAGGCCTGAATGACAGACACTGTAACCTTGAGTTAATGAATGACGTTGTAGGCCTGTTTTCTTTGAGTATCTGCCAAAGGAAATGTTAATATAGGTGCTGTTAAGTTCCTCTCATTCTATTCTATTCTGTTCTTTTGTTTTCTTATAAAGGTCACACTTTGATACGTGTTGTTTATCTCTGGCAGGGAATTTTACAGAAACATCTTGAATGTGTGCATTTTCTATATGTGCAGTCAGTACAAAACGGCTTTCTCTCTGACCTGCAATGGGCGGTCCAAGCAGGCCTCCACTGCTGCGTATGAGCATGAAGAATCCCAGCGCACTGCCCAGTCTGTGGACTCCCACCACCTCAGCCAGGACAGTGATGTGGATGGCGACGGTGGCTCCATACACCAGGCCATAGGCTGCGCTGAAGATGGCCAGCTCAAGGAAAGAGGAGGCCAGCGGGCAAAGGAGTGACACAGTGCCAAGCAGAATCACTGTCGCCGTCAGTTGCTGCACCTAGTGGGAGCAGAGACACAGACCGATTATCAGCCACTGCACTTGCAGTATCAGCCACACCTATACGTACTTGCTCTGTAAACAGGTAATACATCAATGCATGGCTTCAATTTCATGCTTCTTGCCTTTTTTCAGTTTGCTGAAAATATACAAACAGCCACATGGTGCACATACTGAGGCTGTGCCTTACCTCCTCATTCAACATTGTCATTTTCCAAAATTTCATTGCTCTGCTGAAACCCACTATTACACTAGGGGCGGACTGCTGGACAAGGATTAAGCCTAGTTGTAGGCTAAAATACTCTTTTAAACTGGAATAACTGTAATTCGTTTCCCAGATCATGGATTACAGTAGTCCCACATTTAGCCTAATCTACATTTAAATGATTTCCATTGTGATATTCAGGTCAGACATTAGAGTTAGTTCTGGAGTAAATGAAGGTTTAATATAAACCTCCAAGGGGAGGGTCTTTCCAAGGAAAACTCCTGTGCTGCACAGAAAGTGATGTGCTTTATGTTTATGGGAGCAACACCAATGGGTTGTTTGCAATAAACGTGAAAAGATAGAAAAAAACACAGTCTGCACTGTCTTTGTCATTATGCAGGGCCAGTGCCTACACTGAGTGTAAAACACTAAAGCTTAGTACCAAAGGTGTCACCAAAACCAAGAAAAATCATTGATCAGGAGGATTATTACTGTAAATCTTATTTAATTTAACCAAGGACTCCATAGTACAGAAGTAAGCGCTCTGAAGTTATGCTGCATTTCAGAGAGCCACTTTTTAGGCCACAATAAACTATCCTGGATTAAGACCTAGCCCTGTCTTAATTTAAGCCCTATCTAGGAAAGCGCCCTTAAACATACCGTCTCCACCAGTCTCAGGTTGGCCACCCAGCCGAAGAACACCCTCCCAGTGAGGTCCAGTGCTGCGGAGATGGACACGAGTGCAGCCGCCTGGTACTCCTCAATCCCCCGGCTGCGAGCGTACGGCACCAGAAACAGGGACGGGGCGTAGAAACCCAGTGCGGCAAACACCCCGAACATCGAGTAGACCATGAATCGAGAGTTGGTGATGAGGGTGTAATCTACATAGGGAAGGATTTTGGTCCGTAGCTCAGCCCATGTAGCCCTGCTCTTAGCATACTGGGCCTTGGTAGTTAAATCAGGTATCTCTTCAGAGGTTTTATTACCATCTTCAGTACCTCTAATAATTGTTGAAGCCCCTTCAGACATGTTCAGCTCCTCGGCTCGTAGACAGTTCAGTTTACTCTGATGCGAGTCCTCCTCCTTTAAGGGCAGAGACTCCACAGCCAAAGTCCCCTCTTCCTCTTTGGCCACACTGAGATGAGTGACCTCTCTAGTGGCCTTCAGGGGCCTCAGCAGCATCCCACACACACACAGGTTGAGTTGCAGGCCCCCCAGTATCACCAAAGCGCCCCTCCAGGAGTAGCTGTCAATCATTAGCTGGAAGAAGGGCGTAAGGACAAAGGTGAGGATGCACTCCCCAGCGCTGGCCAAGGCGTTGGCCACCGGACGCCTCCTCTCAAAGTACCAGCCCAGCATGGTCACAGTGGGCGTCCAGGTAAGTGCATAGCCAAAACCTGCAGGGAAGGAGAGCAAATAGAAAACAAATGAGGCATGGATGTGGCATATGAATTGATTTCATGGATGGGTTTCGTGCAGCGATGCACCACTTTTTCAATACAGATACTAATACCAAGAATGGACAAAATAAGAGATTTAAAATCCTTCTTTTTCCTGCTCTTTGAGAAATACAGGATTCTGTGTGACAAAAATGCACATAAATTAATATAATTTGCTATTATTTTTGACGTTACTCAGGCCTTTTGGTATCGGATATTAGTCTTAGGTAAAATCTCCCACGTGGGTACTTCATTTTAGCCCGGTATCGGTATTGGTATCGAATGCACTATCTGATACCAATGCATTGGTGTGTGTACAGTATGTGTATGCATGCGTTTGTGTGTGTGTGTGTGTGTGTGTGTGTGTATGTGCATAGAACTACCATTCAGAAAGCCCACTGTTATGTAGAGCTCCACCAGGTTCCTAGCAAAGGCTCCCATCACCACTCCAACGCTGCACAGCAGTCCTCCCATTATCACCACTAAGCGATGGCCATAGTGGGTGCTCAGAGCAGATGCCACAGGAGCTGCAGAGAGACACACAGGGCATGCATATATAATCCTATTGTACTCCTATGTATGCACTTCTCTGAAAGATGTAAGAAATCCTACAGCTAGAGAGGTGAATGTCTAAATGAAGACATTCTCTTGCAATATTGAATTTTTTCTTTTTTTCAGCTGGCGGGTGGAATATATAACAGAAGTCTTGAAAGATTAAAAAGTTTTTAAATGAATCCCACTGCCACCTACTGCTTTGCTAGTAATACATTTGAATCAGATAATAGGTCAGTTGACTCACCAATCATGACATTTGCTGGAAATGAAAAACCACTTAGACTTAAAAGGTGGCAACAAATAGAAAGATTTATTGTTTTATACGCTGTATTACATACTATATTATATACTTCATATTCTGTTTAATTTTCTGACCCACCAGTATGTTGGCTGGTATACAACTGCTCTCTCATTATATAAGATAATAGTCTCTCTGCTGAATACCATTTGTTACCATTATTAATAGCAGTAAGTTCTGCAGATGATTAAGGTGGTGTGATTCATACAACACCACAGGGACCTTTGGCAGACTTGTAAGATGTAGGAGAGAGCCACCTGGTGGCCGAAACCTCAAGAAGTCTGTGTTTGCGTTGAGTCATCTGAGGGGTGAGATATCACAGTGAAAAAGAGTGGAGATGTTTTCACAGATATGACTAAGAATTGGAAGGAGCATTCTAAGAATAGAGGCTTGTCTCATGAGTGTCTCATGAGTGTCCGCTCCTGCTTTGTTTTATTGCACCATGTATTTACACAGATGGTTATGATGGTACAGGTTATGACGGAGATTTTTCTCAGTGTATGTTGAAACAAGGTAGAGTGAGGCAGATCGACCCACTACTATTGAGAAAATGCCACCTGGTTCAAGAAAAATTTGGAAACAAGTTGATTAGCACTGGAAAAAAAGGGGATTATCTCATCTGGCTGGCTCATTTTTAAGACTGAATATGAGACAGATGGCTTCTTAAGACAGATTTTTTTGTAGAGTATGTAATTTTGTTTAAAAAAAAATATGATAATCACCCCCAACATGAATGGTAGCCACAGCGATAGAGGTGATCCAGGAAGTTCCTGTTGCTGTGGTTTCAAAGTAGCGGTGTATCTCAACGTAAAACACACCAAAGGACTTAATGACCCCAAAGGTCAGGCCAAAGACCAAGAAGCAGGAGAGCAGGACGAACCAGGCGTAGCCACCGTCAGGGGCTGCTGCGGGTGCCGTGGTCACCCGAACCTTCTGAGCCTTCACTGGAGAGTCCATGGTGATATGCAATGGTTTCTGCTTGACTCAGATGTCTATGGAGAGATAAAGTAATGTTTCTTTTTTTTTAAATTTCAGTCTGGGGGCTTGGAAAAAAATAGGATCAATATTTAGATATAGACTATAAGGTTCCTACATACCATCACTTGCAAATATCAGCTTTTGTTATTTTGCTGACATTTTGGCTGATACTTTGAAAAAGATCAATGACTGAAATATTCAGTGAAATAAGAAAAGTTGCTTGAGATTTGCATCTGTGTGTGAGCCATACAACCCGTTCTAGGTATTGTGCAATCACCAAATAATGCAAAACAGAGACATGAATTGCTCATCATTTAGTCTGCTGTGAAGCGTCGGGTATGTGCATAACCATGATGAACCCAATGAGGGGAAAATTTAAGTCGTATGTGGTTGTGGACATTATTCAAGTTGCTCTCACTGATAACAAAATTTGCAAGCAGTGATAATGATTAGACTTGATTTATATGGAACTCCTCAGGGCATGCATTTTAAAATCAAAAAACATCTGCAATTCAATGAAGTTATGATACAAGATACATAATGTGGACACAAATAAATAAAAGCTTACATTCACTCCTACTTGAATATACAGGATCACAATTCAGTGATGACACAAACTCATCCAACCACTGGCAGATTATTAAATGAGTTATAGAATGGTTGCACATCAGATTACGTAATTTTTTAAGGATTTTATTTGATAGCTCATGTATGATGGAAAGCACATTAGAGTAGATTCTGCACATGTAGGCCTACAACTAAACGTGGAATTGGAATCATTTTGAGTAGCGGCAGTACTTTTCATGAATATACCGTGTATGAATCTGATATGAACTGACAGTAAGGCACACAGCTCTGCAGAACATCAAGCATATGGGCTATATAAGCTTGTTTAATATTCAGGTATTAGATTCAACAATGAACTTCTCATACTCCCGGGAGGCTTTTCTCTCTTTCAATGGAAAGAGTTCATTTATATTGCAGAGCTCCATTCTTAGACAGCCAGTCAGAATTTATGCAAAATAACTGTCTTGCTTTAATCTGGGTCAGTGCACTTTGATTTGCCTGTAACCTTGTGAAATTTTTAAAATAAAAACGTGCGCTTTGATGAGCTATTTGTTGTCTTTTTGGACAACAGTGTGTGCAAACAGATCACCATTTACACGTTCACTTGACTAAAAATGTGTAATTAACATGATAATAGAGCTTTACAGACTGCATATAATAGCACATTTACAAAGGACTTTTAGCATCTGAATTTTTAACTTTTTTCAGTATCCGCCTCCTGTCTGATTGAATTTAAAAAGATCTGACCCCATTCTTCGGCTTCTGACCCACAATCTGACAGTGCAAATCAGGGCAAGTCACCGCAAATGACCTAACAATGTCCATAATCCACACTAATCACACACTGTACCTGCATTTATACAATACCTGCTGTGGTCATATTAAAGCCATGATGAACCTCCTGTGTCCCATCTCTCCTTGTATGTGGTTTCACACCCTGACAGTCTTGGTTTGGTGGCTCAGTCTCTTCTTTTGTCACATGTAATGCAGCAGCAGCAGTGATTGTGGCACTGACACGGCAAAGGCTGCAACATGCCAGAAACGCAGAGAAAAGGTACAAGGGTCAAACTCGTGAGCGTGAGGTAGGCAGAGGACAGAGAGAGAGAAAGAGGGAGAGCAGGGAGGCAGAGTAGGGTTAATCCACGAGAAGAGCTCGTGCACATGGTTATTGATGCCTACATGTGCTTCGTTACATGACTTGTGCTGTGTCGTGGAGGTATTACATTCAGGCATGTGAGGGCTGAACTTGGACAGACCTTTGTAACCCATTCTCTCAGTGTGCACATGACTGGATAAAAGAGCGGTCTCATAAACTTTTGTGTAAGCATGTGCGTATTGCATACACATGTGTACATGGGTGCTTATCTCAAAGTCAGCAGCAAGTGTTAATGAGGCTGACGGCACATTCAAATGAAAATGTAATCTCATCTTCACCTCTGCTATTATGACGGCTTTAGCTTCCTTTCTCCATAAACTACAAGTTATGTCAGCTTAGTTTATATTGCCTTTAATAACTGTTAGTTATATTTTAAAGGGCTTTCCATAAAAAACCTCAGTAGGAATAGAAATGGAAGAAAGCACACTCAGGAAAGAATTGCAATAATAGTATCAAAATTGATATAAAAATTGAGCATAAATAAAACGCCAAAGATACTAAATATACTCACTAAAGTGCAACATCTGGAACATCAACAGCAGTTTGGTCCTCCACTGTCATAAGAGTTGAGGACCACAAGGACACCAACACTGCCACACCAACACAAATTATATAATGAGAAGTTGCTGTTGGCTACTGAAGAAGAAAAACATTTGTTTTGAGGTTACGCTAAAAATAAGACTATGAAAATATTTCTGCTGATTTATTATTTGATTTGATTTTATGTTTTATTTAGTGAGCATTGAAAGAAAAAAAGCTGGATTTAAGCAGATCTTGCCTTTTTAACACAGTTGACTCATGACTGCATCTTAACATACTCATACTTTGGAAATGCCACAGATGATCTGAGAGTGATGACTTCGGAATGTCATACTTCATGACAAGAAGCGTGTGTATGGTGAACTGACTCTTAAAACTTTAATGGAATAGCCAGTAGCCAAAGTTTCCTCATTGGATCTTCTCTGCATCGGTAATGCTGGATTTTCCAAATAATTCCTTACTGAAGGTGTGCAACACTGCAGCAGTGATGCAGCATGTCTTTGAAAAGAGGAACTGTTGCAGCAGTTATATCTCAAACATCCCACCATAAACTTTTAATTGACACAGAATGATGAACACCCACATGGGGAGATCAAGCAACAACCTGACAACCAGACAACATTCTGCATGAGGCAAGTCAACCTCGTGGGGAGCTCAGCAGATCTCTTCATAATTGATAAGCTCTCCACCTCCTCCCGTCTCTCCTGCTGCCGCAGAGACTGCCAACATGAGTCCTCTGATTATCAATCTGTCAAAAAACGAAGGAAAACAAACTGTGTGCTGTGTGTATTTACTTCCTCTATGACCACACAACTAGAGATATTTGTTTACACAGGAGGGCACTGTGCACATCAGGCCATTTCACGGTCTTCAAACTGCTGATGAATGTTGAGCTGTCCATTGATCCTCACCAATATCATTCTAATCCAAGGATTATCTTCAAGTGAGGTTTTAACAAGTTGTGAGCTTGGGATTATGAGCTTCTGTCTGACAGTGCTACGATAGTGAGCATCTGATATTTGACATACCAACTTGCTATTTCTATCTTTTAAAATACTCATAAGGTTGTTTTAAAAATACCATCACATGCCCAAAGTAACATTCAAAGACCATGAGTATGGACGTCAAAGACTTGAGCAAATGTTTAAACAGGTAGAAGTAGGAGATAAAGATATATGAGACAGTTCCGAGTACAGGTTAATGATTGTGAAATGGTATGCGTGTATTCAGCTGATTTGTTACTGTGCTACCTTGACTTTCACAATGGCAGAGAGGGACAGATAGAGAGTCACCAGAGCGTGACATGGATTTTTACAGTGTGGGTATGGCGTCATTATCCCACAGGCACTTGGGACAAAGATTTCATAAAATGACCTTTAACTGTAGCTCAATTGTGAAGTCTGCCAATAATCATTTGCAAACTGTTAATTAAGGTCACTTTATCCTACCCCAAAGAGGCACAGTACCAAGGTCTGCAGCGTGCCAGGTCATTATTGGTGACATGCATCTTGACAAAGCTGACTGTGCATTCTTTGGCCAAGTTGCTGTGGGTCCCTGAGTCAGTAAAAATCAACAAGGAAGGCTCATACTTCTGCTTTAATAGGACAACTAATTACTTCTTAGGTCTACTGATTACTGCAAGGTCCCTAAGTACTGTCAGCCCGCAATAAATCACTTGAATTACTTCAATTATTGTTGTTGATGACTTCCCCCCACTTTTGCATGTACAGTATTTCGGTTGCTGAGGTGAATAGGAACATAAAGGCTTTGTTGCATGGAGATGAAGATGTTGTTGTTGGGTTGCTGAGCAGCACGATACTTGTCTTCCTTAATATCCAGTGAGTTTTATAGACCGCAGCAAATTCTGTTCTGTTCCGTTCTATCAATTCAGAATCAGAATTAGAATTTATTGGCCATGTTTCTACTCATGGAAGGAATTTGACTCAGTTTTCAGTGACAGCAACAACAATAGCGCTGAAGACATACATGGAATAAATAAGGAATAATCCATTATGAGATGTGCATTGAAAGGTTTTAATGCACAACGTGGAGGTAAAGAACCACTCAGCGCGAAGTGGAGTGTGGTTTCCTCTCGGGAGTGCATTACAAACCCATTAACGCACGCTTAAGAGTGGATTATCTTGCTTATACGATGGTCATCTACCAACAATAAAAAAGAGGGAGAGATGATTAATTTAGGGAGTGATATACTCTTACAAATTCCAATTCCAGTAGTTACAATAGATTTGGCTATAAATTGGCCTACCAAGTTATTCTATGTTATTCAGTTCATGTTATTCAGTTATTTTGTACTCGTTATGCAGCATCTTCCAACATAATGACATTGTGCACTATTTGCTACATTCGTGTTTTTAGATTTCTTATTTCTAAATGTATAGTTGCAGCAGTCACACTTTAAAACTGAAGGATTTCAAATTTGAGATTGACTCTATTCTGCCGTGAAGGTAATTTCACCAGAGCTCTGCTGGATATTAGAGCTTAGGGAGGAAGAGACAGAGACACATAAGGGGAAGAAAAAAAAAAGAATCAATCTTGTCTCTCTCTGCAGCTTCCCAGCACCCAGACAGTGATTTCGACAGGGATGGATCTCTGGCATAGTTTGTATTATGGCAACAGATCCAGCATCCATTACATAATATTGAGTGGAAAAATCACAGTGCAGCGCCGTTGTAGGCTATCTTTGGTAATTTTACATAAGGCGTGCTTTTGGCGGGGCATATTCAATCATACATCCCCAATGGGTGGTCTAAAACCAATGAAAAATTTATAGGTGTATGTGTTGAATTATATATCTATGGCAGGGATGCCTGGGAAGAATAGAGCAGTGGTATAGACAGAGAGGAACAACTTCTGAATAATGAATATGTTGCTGGTGAAGCCTGACATGGTGGGCAGAGCGGGAAAGGTTATTAGGTATATTTCCAGTGGAGGAGCCGGAGGCTAGAAGCTGGTGCTTTGATGGTCCTCTTTACTGAAGGCTTTCAAGTTTCTATCTGGCTTCCTGTCTCACTCGTTTAGAAGTCTTTTAGTACAGATCAAGCAAGTAAAAATATCCAACTTTTCATTTTATTGTTGCTACAGTAGGGATTTTATTTTGCTTGCGTGGGCAAAGCGTGGAGCTGCCCTAAAATCGCCAAAGATGTCCAAAGCAATTTTTATTTTGCACTCTGCTGCTTCTGTTCTCTATTTAATACAAAATCTTAGCAGTCCACACATGCATGAAAACTGTACTCCATTACAGCAATTGAAAAATATAAACAAACTACTGTTTTTCGTAATAGTTTCATCATGGTTCACTTTACACAGAATAATGGGCAGTATTAACCACTGTGTGCTTTTCAAATGTTTACTTTGTTTGACCTGGAAAACAGAACTTCCTGTGATTTTCAGCAAACTGATGTTGGAGAAAAATGTGTCTGCTAAACTGTTTGTTGTTTACTCCCAGATATCCTTGTTACTTTAATGTTTTTTTCTTTTTAAATTTAAAAAACAGTTCACATCAACAACTCAGTGATGCAATAACTGTGAAACACATTTATACACCAGATCCTTTGAAGAAATATTTACGGGTTGCTTATTAGCTGAAGAAGCTTCCTCTTTCTGCTTTCACATGGCGGGACCAGGTCTTTCACCCCTACTGTTATTTTCCTTTCGTTTTTTTTTTTTTTTTAATTCAAGTGGTATCTTTCAAAGTCCTCAAATGATCAAGTGAAATGGGGTCTTGGTGGCTTCCAGCTGTGCAGACACAAGCCACTGGGTTCATTTTCATCTTTGCTGCAAGAAATATTTTTGAGTATAACCAACACAGCAGAGTATGAGCTTCTGTGGATACTGACACACCCTCAACTCATCCAGCAACAACCCAGATAGTCACACATACACCACTGTAATTGCCATCAAGCTAACAGGACAATCAGGGAGTGTGATGCAATCAGAGTCTGATTGTGTGATAAGCCAAGGTCATTGTAGAAGAACAATGAAGTGGTAATCATTCAGGGAGGGAATCTGCTGGCATCGATTGGCTGGCTCACAATCTGGACCTTGTCCCCACTCTCTGATTATAGTGGCAGGGCCAAATTTCTGGCATACACACTGTTTATTATTACACATCTCAGTGTATTTACCTATGATAAAAGACAAGGCTTATCTCAGTAGTATTTTCCTTGCATCTTTGTTTGAAATCCTTGATTCCTGCTGGACGATTGCAACACACACATACACACACACGCCTCATGTTTTTGAATCCTTGCAATTGAGGGCGTTGCGTCGCTTCTGTTTTTCTCATCAGGTTTAGTGGTTGCTAATCTGTTTACGGTGACCCTGTCCTTGTGGCGCTCAGCACCAGAGCGAAATGTGTTTCTGAAGCTGTAATATATATTCATACATGCAGCGTGATGGAGCTTGATTGGCCTCTGCTGATTTAATTAGAATAACTGTGACAGTGTAAACTTCGAACAGCTGGCTCCCGGTCGAAGGAAAACCATTTCTGCCAGACTGGGAAAGTTTTTCGATGTTTTAGAGAACAAATTTTCAGGCCAGTCAGGTCCACTGC
>OMKZ01055056.1:2322-12360 GCA_900302535.1 Neoniphon sammara | reverse complement strand
ATACACAGAAGAAATCTCAATCTTAAGTCATTTAGTCTCACATTCGGTGTTAAAATCTTTTATTCTACTGACAACGTAAAAAATTCGCCAGTGGGATGAGATAATCCCAGTGGTTTCCAGTGCTTATCAACTTGTTTCTAGAATGTTCTTGAATCGCTTGTCATTTCCTTGATCCTAGTGGGCTGATCTGCCTCACTTGATTGAAGAAAAACAAGATTTTAAGACTGGATGTCAGACTAAATAACTTGTTACGATGGACATTTCTTGCATTGCGCAGGACATTAATAGAAACCCAAGCAATTCTAAATCATATAGTACCTTTAAACTTAGTAAAATATAATAAATAAATATAATTTAATGAACCAAAATGGATTCAAAGTCAAATACAAATTAATTGCAACACAGACATCGGTCAATTTTAAACTCCAGGAGTTTATATCAACTATTAGCTACAGCCCACGCATATGATTTCTCACAAATGCTTTTCTACTAAGCTGCTTTGACCCACTTTGTCTGTTTGGTTGTCAGTGCACATGGTGGAAATGAAACAAGAAAACAAGACAGACTGTTTTCTATCATTTAGAAAGCATAAATCATTCATCACTGGTAAATAAAATAGTGAGCAGCAGGAATGTAACATGCATGACACTTTAATCTACAACTTCCATAAAATATTCATCTCAGCTTGGCTGTGGTTTTTACTGGCAAAGATGTCACATCGTTTTCTCTCTGATGCTCACCTTTGTCACCTTGACTCCTCCTCCCTCCTCCTTCTCTCCCCCTCAGATATGCAGTTTGATAATCTTCTACTGTCTTTTCCGGTAAACTCATCCTTTCAAGAAGTACCTTACATGACCTTCTTCCCACTAAATCTTATCCCCTCTCCTCTACTCATTCTTGCTTGTCTCAAAATCCCCCTTTATCTCTCGCCTTAGCTCATATTTTATTTCATTTCTTCGCCCGTCACTGGTCATTCCACGGTCACAGACATATTATCAGGCACTAAGGGTATAACACTTGTACTCATTAGTAATGAGTACAAGCAAGGAGGTTGGCTTAGGTCTCTTGTACTTTTGTTAATCTAGGAGATTAATCTTATTCTACGGTTGCACTCATTATAAGTAGCTCTCAATAACAGCATTACCTCAGTACTTAAAATGTAGGTGCAAATAGCAACACTTTCTGACAGATCTTGTTGGCATCTTTATTCAGTGTGTTCTTCCAACTCCTCATTTCGATGTCAACCAGTATTCTGTTAGATCATTCTGCATGTTTGATCTGATGTGTACATGCACTTCCCTAAAAACAAGTCCATCTTAACAACTTGTGTATTAAAGGATTACTTTCCTAAAACAAGTAAAAAGAAAATCAGGAGGGTGCAATAATTTCACTCGATTCCCTTGTAATTTCTGTTATTTTCAGTATTTTTCTGGATATTTTGGAATAATGCACATCTGCAGTTCACTAACAGAAACAGGCATGAGTTTAACATTTAAGATGGATAAAAAATGTCTTCAGTTTTGACAACTAAGGTTTAATTCCAATAAATGTTAATAATAAAGTTTTCCTTATTTAATCATCACTGAAACCTTACTCTAACCTTAACCAAATTGTTTAAATTGTCTGCTGTACGTTTTACTTGACAAACAGGTGAAAATGTTGTATCCAATTTGTGCTATAATTCAGATTTCTTATGCTCTCAATATGTAATCTGCATTGCAAAGTTTGTGCTCATTTCCCAACATTTTGAGATACAATGTTGCACAATAATCTCCCTGATTTAAGAATAACCTGGAAACAAGTTGGTTTCCATTGGAATCAAGTCACTTCAGACTAAATACTTGTAAATACTTGTTAAGATGGACTTTTTATTTTTATTTTTTTGCATCAGTCTGGCAGGGGCAGCAGCGTGCACTCAGTCCCACTGAGAGGTCTGGGCATTTGGCAGATCTCTCTCCAGCGGTCTCTCGCCGTATCGTATTGCAACACGCTGTTCACCGCCACCTCCTGCCCTTCACTCCACTTCCTCCCTCCAAACAGCAGCAGGCTCCCAGACGGTGTCGACACCAGCCCGTAGCTGAATGAACCACTGAGAAGAGGCCGGAGGCGGGTCCAGTGGTTCACCCGCGAATCGTAGCGCTCGATGTCGCAGAAGGGCTCGTACATCCCCAACAAGGCGTAGATGTGGCCATGGACGGTTGCCATGCGATGACCAAATCTGCCGATGGACATGGAGGCTCTCTTCTCCCAGACTCTGCCTTTTGGGTCCCAGAACAGGACTTCTCGGCTGCCTCGCTGGTTGCCCTGGTAACCAACCCGGTTACCACCTTGGTTACCACCCCGGTTACCACCCTGGTTTCCACCCTGGTTACCACCTTGGTTACCACCTTGGTTACCACCCTGGTTACCACCCTGGATGCTGCCATGGTTGCCCGGGAGACCACCTGACACATAGATTCCATTATCCAGCACAGCAGAAGCATGGCCGTAAAGGGGGCGGGGCATTGTCGCTCCCCTCCTCCATGTTCCTGCTGCCATGTCGTAAAACTCAACTGAAGCGACAGAACTGCGTGTGTTTGTTTCTGGATGTGTGTGTTGCCCCCCTATGGCATAAATAACATCCTCCACAACGCAGCAGGTGAACTGTGCTCTCCTCTCCAGCATCGACTCCGCCTCCTCCCAGCTTTCAAATCGAGGATCGTACCGCCACACCTGGTTGGTTGTTGTCACAGTGACAGACTTCCCTCCATCCTCATCTCCGTCTCTCACCTCTTCTCCTCCAATCACGAAGAGGAAGCCTCCCACTGAGCACACGCAGTGTTTTCTCAGTCGCCGCGGGATAGTAGAAGCCAGGGATGAAAACTTTCTTGTTCTGAGATCAAAGGTCAGAATTTGTTGTTCTGGCCAAGCCCGAGTAGCCCCGCCTCCCACGAGCAGGACACGATTGGGCAAAGCTCTGAGTGAAGACTGTCGGCTCTGTCTGATTGGTTGAGCTGAGCCCAGCCTGTGGTACTCCAGCGCTCGAGTCAGCTGACTTCTTATCAGTGGTGTGGCCATTGCTCTGTGGGCGTGGCTTAGACTACTGAGGTCAGAGGAGGTGACCAACCCAAAGCGAAGGCGACTCAGCAGAAGATTGGATCTCAGCAGTGGGAGGGGGCCGTTTGCATCTAGCCAGTCCAGAGCCAATTTTATCAGCTCCAACTCCTTGACGCTAGGTATCTCGTCAGCATCTAGCACCACCATCAGTGATTGGATGTTCAGCTCGAGAAGTTCCTCCCTATTTTCCTGCAGCAATCTCCCCATTTCCATGGCGATGGTATTGTTTGCCGCTGCAAGCGAATCCGAGAGGGCGTGGCGCTCTGCCAGGTTAGCATAGCTGCAGCAGTTGCTAGCACACAGCCCGTCGGCAATGAAGCGCTCACATATCGACACGGCCGCCTCCACCTGCAAGTACCTGGCTGCTTCTAAGATGACAGGAAGGGTAGATGGTGATAGGCTGAGCCAGCCAGAGTACAGGAAGTCAAGGATGGCCTCTAGACCATCAGGTGTTAGCGCTGGGAGGCTAACAGAGGCTGCAAATCTCTCCGCTGTTGTGTCTCCAAACAGAGCCCAGAAATAGTCACTGGAGCTGGCCAACAGGGCCCGGTGACATGGGAAAGACGTGCCTCCGGTCTCCAGGACGACATCACACATCCTCCGCTCAGCGCGCAGGCGCTGGAACCCGGAGAGAAGCGCCGTTCGGTGGGAGGAACTGTACAGCAGGGAGTAACTCTCCATCCAAAGGACTGAAGGACGGGACAGAAGGAAAGGAGGAAAAAGAGCAGGAGACTGTGGAGTGAGCTTCTTAGAGAGCGGGAAAGACAATGGCAGAGAGACAAAAAGAGATTAGAGTTAGAGGATGAGTGGAGCATTAAGAGAGAATTAGCCTAGACAGGAAAGAGTAATGAAGCAGCAATAAAAGGAAGCTTGCAAAGGGGGGCTGAAGTGGCATAACAGGAGGAGACATTAAAGAAATGAGTGAAAAAGGGAACTTTAGAAAGAAAAAGACAGTTCAGAAAAAGTTAGGTGAGGGTATGTTAGTGGAGGTAATGAGGACGAGCAGACAAAAAAAAATTAGAAAAGTGAGACAATGTGACCGACAAGCAAAGCCAGACAAAAAGAGCATGCTCGACAAAGACTTGCAAAGGGAATTTAGAGGGATTAGTAGGAAAGCAGGAGAGTGGGCTGCCGAATGCAAAGAGGAGGAAAGGAGGGGAGAAAGGAGGAGAGAGTCGAGGAGAGGAGAGAGTGCGTCTTCTGAGTCGAGGTCTCTCCATCTGTGTTTTTGTCTCGCTGTCTGCGGCGGCGGGCATGTGACACGTTAGCAGCATGACAGGAAGGTTAACCAGCTACCCCAGACACACACACACACACACACACACACATACACACACACTCCTCATGTACCTCCCCCCTGGCCCATAAACTCACCCCGTCCCATGATATCCTCTCTATCTCTGATGTTTCGCGCCTGCATTGGCGTTTGTGTTTGTTGGTTGCCCTTTCCTCTGCGTCCGGGAGGGAGTATCATACTAAGGCAAACATTATACACACACACTAACCAGCAAGCAGATGCATGCATACACACACACACACCCTCACACACACACACACACACACACACACACACACATCCCCACAGAGGGAGCTTGGCAGGGCTTTGTTTCTATCCCAGTGGATGAACTCATTGGTAAATGCAGCTGCTATAGCGTGTGCCCAAGATTCCAGGGCACGGTTGCCACGGCGCCTATCTGTACCCTCATCGCCATGACGACAGGAATAGAAACATGGACACAGCCAGACACACATCAACTTGGCGGATTCACTGTGAGGTACATATCGAACCGGGACAAGTTTTGGCCCTGCTTCAAGCGAGCTATCAAAGATTTTACAAGTGTCAGACGCAGCACAAAGCTTTTGGTATTAGGGTAAGCTGTGCCCTTTTGCAAGGCATTTAACCTTTCTATGGCCTGCAGCCTACAATTTCAATATTCGGCGTTGTGGGCTGATACTGTGCTATTATTTCTATGGAGTGTTAGACAAGGTTAGAGGGGATGGAGGGAGGGAGGGAGAGTTAAATAAGGAATGGATTTATTAGCAGTATCAGGCTCTGAGGTGTGTTTACGGTTGTCTGATTAATGTCGAGCTACTGTGTAGCGTGCGATTTGCAACTGTCTGTCTGACACACACTGATAAGCACACACACACACGCACATAAATATGCATCTTTTTATCGCGCAGTTACAAGTTCTTGTGACTCTTGCGCCGTGAGTTAGTGAGTTACGATCATCGACTCTGAATAGATGCTGGCTCACACTCACAGTGCGTGTTTGAGTGCTTGTGTGTGTGTGTGTGTATGTGTGTGTGTGTGTGTGTTTGTTTTATGGCAGTGCTGCACCGGTCCAAAATTCAGTGCAAAGGACGTACTCAGAAATAAAACAGAGTCCTGTCTCTTGAAACTGCAATGTTTTTAATCTTTCCACACAATGTCAGGACTTTCCTTACGGCGTTTCTTTCTTGCTAGAATATTCCACTATGACCTGATGGAGGCTAAACTTAGCTACAGCTGTTCACGATGGTGTGTGTGTATGTGTTTGTATGTGTGTGTGGACATGTGATGTGATGACGGATGCGTGCAGAGATAGGGGAGATATGGGGGACCATTGGCTGTGTGTGTGTGTGTGTGTATGTGTGTGTGCATGGGGAGATGTGTAATCTAACATTCCTTCCTGAATCAGATGGATTTTGAGGCTTTAAGCTGGGATCAAAGCGACTCCACGCGCAGAGCTGCCACTGACTCACACCTAAAACCTGGTACATCACATATGTAACGGATAATGTACAGCCAGCTGGTCATTATTGGAATATAAACTCCAACCAGGCAATCGGGACCTTGAAGCAGCGTGATCTTGTATCATGTATAGCAGGCTGTCTGTACATTATCTCACTTACTGCATGGCTACTCATGAAAGAAAACAATAATTTGACACAAAATATGAAGGTCACACTTTATTTGGGTGGTCAATATTCAACTTAATATCAACTTCCGTATCCGTTAATGTACCAGGGGACTGCAGATTGAAATTAGCTTTAAGCTAAATCTGGTACAATGCATCAAATGGTAACATTCATGCTTAATATTGTAAAAGACCCCTTACATATAAACAAATTTAAAAATAAATAAAGTTATGCAAATACTCAAAAGACTATAAATTGACTTTTAGCTGAATTGGACAGTCCAAATAAAGTGTTGCTAATATTAAAGGTGCATTATGTAAAACTGGGGGTAAACTGAAGTGAGGATAATTTAGATTCAACTGAAAAATTAAGTTAATAAACATGGAATTTTTCAACAAATCAAGCCAATGATGAAGAATGAAACTTTTTTTATTAACATTTTTTATTAGTTGAATCTAAAGGGTCCTCAGTGAGGGTCCCACAGTGAGAACCATGCAGATTCAACCATCATATTATGTGCTTATTCCATATTTTTGGCAGGTTAAGCGTAGATCTAACTTCAATCAAACCTCTGCAATTACCTCTGCAATAAAATGTTACCTTTAATTTGAGTACCTTTAATTTTGAAATTATATTAACCTTTCAGGCACTGCTGAAACAACAGTCCATAGATTGTATTTGTGTCCACAACAACTTCACCTGGATGGCTAGACACATTAAAAACCTTTCAGCTAGCTTCTTACACGCTGTAGTCTGCTTTCTTCCTTGATGCCCTTGTTGTTTTCTTCTGGTTTTCTTTTCTTTTACAGCGATAATTCAGCCTCTGATCATGAATCAACTTTTTTATATTCCACAAATAAATTCAAAGTGATATCCATGTTGTAAAGACTTCTTGGCTCCAGCAGGTGTTGTTGTTAGCTAGCTTGATTAACGGTAATAAATGGACCCGACTTACTGCATGGAGTGATATATCAAACCTGCTTCAAGTGACCTCTCATAGCAGCGGCCTGTTATTCCTAATGCCGGTCATTATGCAGAAATATAGGACTGCAGAATGCCACAACTGACAAATCAGAAGAGAATTCTGCAGATTCGTGTAATAAAAGAGAAATGCACCTAAATAATGCACCGAAAAAATATGTGAATGTTGTCTATGAATGACTTTCACTCAGGCACACACACAAAAGCACTCTCAAACTTCCTTTGTTTTTTGAAGTTTGTGTGAATCATCCAGGCAGTGCATTTGGACATATCAAAGGTTGTTTTCCTTCTTCCACCAGAAGCCTTTTGCTGCCATTCATTCTGATACAGAATGAAAAACAAAAACAACATCCACAGACTTGAACATTTCCAGAGCTGGACAATCTATCACAGTTAACAAGAAGCCTTAAAATTTATTTTCCTTTTTTTGTCATTATTTCACTGTGCCTGGTATATCACGGTACGCTCTGCTTACTGTGAGTCACTTCACACTCAGAGAAACTGGAGTATTCGCCAGGAAATAATCCCTTAAAACACGTCTCCTTACGAGCTTTATTGTCACATTCATGACTTTTTATACGGGTTGGCTTTCTTAGCCAGGACAGGAGTTAATTTCAAGATAAGTTTGACACCATTAATGTTTAAAAAAATTTAATTACATATGGCATGCATTGCAAAATGATAAGGGGATATGTCTAATTTTGAACGGTTGTAAATGTGTATAGCTCAAAATGACACCAGTATACGCCTTTAATGCCAGATATACACTATAGATAGAAGAGTCTGGGCTTGGTGATTTGTAGAACAATCATATGGTTTATTTCTGCAGTTCGCTGAGGAAAAATGTCTGTTTCTGGGAACCATAGCAATGAAAAAGAAAACTGTCACAGTTTCAAAAAAGTAGTACAGTATAACTCAAACATCATCATTAATTATGGTGTACAACTGCAATTACAGATTAAATTAGAGTATCACTATAAATCATTGCTGAATAGTTTTCGGTATTGACAAGGGAAAAAAAATGTCCTTAAACTTTTTTAACTTAAAACTGAACTTTAACTTACAACTTAACTTAAAGTGTTTTTGAACAAGGCAGCAGCTGAATATATTTTTTTTTCAACCAGTTACTTGTTATAGTCTCTTAAAGTTGGTTGGTCACAGAGTTTAGTGGGAAATCACAGTTGTTGCTTTGGACATTCCTTGGAGTTACATTGTCACATGTTCACTGCAACAAATATCTGCCTTAACCAGTTACTGAATCTTGTACTCAATCTTTTTTTTTCTCTTAAAACACAGCAAGAAAAAGGCAAGTAGTGATAGATCACTAGATTCCAATGCAACTCAATTTGTTTCAAGATTTCTCCAAGTAAATACAGTGAGTGGGGTCACGTGTCTTATTTTACAATATTGTTACTGTTGTCAATAAAAATTCTTCAAGCAAATGAAACGGCATTGGAAACTCGTGAAATTATCTCACAGCTGTTTCTATAACTCTTAACTTTTAGGCTGGCTTTACACAATGCAACTTGCATGCAATTAGTTGCAGTTTGCAAATGAAACCTTCACTGTTGCTATGTCTCCAAACCCATACATAATGCAAACTGAATTCATGATTTTTATTGGATGATTCTCCCATACAGAACTGCAACGCAACTAAGTTGCATGGTAACTAAGTTGCATTTCAGTTGCATCACTTAAAGACAGCCTTAAGAAAGATATTTAGTAACAAAACACAATATTAAATGACTTGTATTGCAACCTGTTAATTGAGCGGAAGACAGTTCATGGATGCCTGCTTGTTTTGGTCTTGGTTGAATGCTGAAAATTTCCGCCTGTAGATTGATGTCTTATCAGAAAGCTGTCGGTGTTGGTGAAAATGTTGGGATTTGGTTGTAGTCTGATAGTCTTCAGTGGTCGAAGGGTGAGTCTGTCCATGAGGAAGGCTGCCCTCCACTCCGTTCTGTGGTGCCAGAGGAGACCCAGAGACACTGTGAGGGATTTTCATGAATTAACACAACTATACATCTCATTTGCATACAAGGAGCATACAACTCCTGAACAAAACCAGAACTCAACACTTGCACCTTTAACATACAGACTTTACATCATATTTAAGATATGCAGTTTATGCACTTAATATAGTTAGTGTATTAGTGTTTGTTTGTTTGTTTGTTTGTTTTGTTTTGTTTTTTTAGATTTTATGTGTTCTTATGTTTAATGTTGGTTTAATGCTCATGTTTTAATGTTTCTATGCTGCTCAGTGTCTAAGTATTTTGATGTTGCTAATTGTGTGCAAGACAAATTCCCTTCAGGGCAATAAAGGTTTAATTCATTCATTCATTCATTCATTTAGATATGAGGCTCAGAGGGAGACAGGAGATAATATTAACATTATGAAGTCTACTGCCTTTTCAAACTTTTTCATGTTCTTGATGCCCAAGATGACTTCCATTAAGCCGTGGATCCCTATGTTAAATGATTTTGCTCTAGGGACCCTGATATGAAAAGGTATTTTGGTTTGAGTTAATTATGAAATGATCTAAGTGCCATACTTGTACATTGTCAAATAGATTCAGAATGGTGAGATTAAAACATAACATTAAAATTATCACTCACTTTTTTGTGTTGTAACAGTTTCTAGTTAATAAAATTATAGTGAAATTTAACATTTCCTTATTTTGCTGAGGACCCCCTGGAAGCCTCTCTAGGTCCCCTGGGAGTCACTGGACCACCCTTTGAAAACCACCTGGCCTGGCTGACCTTCCAAGGTCAAACTAGTAATATAAGCTGACAGCTGTAAGATGGTTAGCTAGCCTGCTGATCTCCCAAGATTATTAATGTCGTGGTTATAAATGAATGAAAACAGAAGTCATTGCCAATTCTTTTTTTTTTTTAATTTATATAGTATGTTCAGTTTCTTTGATTTTCAGCTTCGTCAGTTAGCTAACTTGAGTTAGAAAAACTGTGGCTGTCTGGCTCCGCCCATCGAAGTTTAGCTCAAGCAATCAGATTCTGAGAAAAGTTTTTATAACTAAAACTGCACTTTCTATCTCCATCCTT
>OMKZ01055055.1:89958-100137 GCA_900302535.1 Neoniphon sammara | reverse complement strand
TTCTTCAGCTTGACGGCATCCCTTACTTCCGGTGTCCACCACCGGGTTCGGGGATTGCCGCCGCGACAGGCACCGGCGACTTTACAGCCACAGCTACGGACGGCTGCATCAACAATGGAAGTGGAGAACATGGTCCATTCGGACTCAATGTCTCCAACCTCCCTCGGAATCTGGTCGAAGCTCTCCCGGAGGTGGGAGTTAAAGACCTCCCTGACAGCGGGCTCCGCCAGACGTTCCCAACAGACCCTCACGATACGTTTGGGTCTGCCACGTCTGTCCAGCTTCCTCCTCTGCCAGCGGATCCAACTCCCACCAAGTGGTGATCAGTTGACAGCTCAGCCCCTCTCTTTACCCGAGTGTCCAAGACATACGGCCGAAGGTCAGATGATACAACTACAAAGTCGATCATTGACCTCCGGCCTAGGGTGTCCTGGTGCCACATGCACTGATGGACACCCTTATGCTTGAACATGGTGTTCGTTATGGACAAACTGTGACTAGCACACTGGGCGCTACCCTTTTGGTTCTTTTTTTTGGACTTGATCTAGTAACAGTTTGGGTTTAGCACCACAGCCTATAGGCTCTCTTTTTGGGAATGCACATTCAGGAGTTTTAGTAGTAGCACTAGTAGTAATATAAGCAGCTGTAGAATTAGTTCTAATAGTTTTTAAGGTGGCTGAAGTAATAGTACAGGCAGTACATGTATATATTAGTAACATTCACGGTATTAGTAATAAAAGAAGCAGCGATAGCAGTAGCGCTGTTGAAATGGTTGAAGTTGCTGAAGTTGTAGTTGCAGTAGTTGAAGCAAATGAAGTAGTAGTAAGAGTATTTGTTGTACTGACACTAGCTTTAGTGTTGGTCAAGTAGTAGTTGAAGTAATTTGAAGGAGATAGATATGAATTTGTTGTTGCAGTAGTAGTACTTGTAGTACCACATGTATTAGTTAAAGAAGTATAGCAGTATTAGTGGTATTACTAATTGCAACAGTAGCAACAATAGTGGTAGCAGCAATGATATGATATGCAGTAGCACTATTAGTGGTTGCATTAGTCAGAGTAGTTGCAGTATACGTAAAAGAATGAAAGTAACTTCAAGTTAATGAAATGGACACAGTGTCGTTGACTGCTCAAACTGCTAGAGTGAGCTGTGAAATCAACAACTCTCACACCTTAATTAGGGGACCACAAAGTCATCTTTCAACTGAAATTGTGGGGAAAAAAATTATCGGATTGCTTTTCTTTCAATTTAATTACATTCAATTGCCAATGTGTACCACAGTCCATGTGGTACACATTGCTGCACTGTCCTGTTGGTCAGACGAGGGTGCAGACTACCACGTCACCTCTGATAAATGTCAACTTGCCAGCTGCTTCTTTTCACCTGACAGTCAAGAGGACCTACTAGCAGGCACTTCAGCAGTGACAAGGACATGCTCCCTCACCAAGTTCCCACCCACGAACCTAGCTAATTGCATTCGTATAGATGCCCAGCCAAGCAGGACGATCCGCTACCGGGAAGTGAACCCAGGTTTCTGCAGTGGTAGGTGAGTGATTTTCCCCCTGCAGCCACTTATTAATTGGATTGCTCAGAAAAATAAGAGCAAACTGTTCCCCAATATACTAAGCATTTTAAAGTTTGAACAGGCTGGATTAATTTAATGGTTAAAAAGTAGTAGTAGAGCAAAAATTTAGGTGGAAAAATGAACAATTACAAAGAAGTGAGCAAGAGTGTATAAGTGTGACTTGCTGAAGCAGGCACGCTAATAAATTGCATGTGAGAATGGAGAGTGGCACACTGAAGGGTTGCTGATGTCTGAGACTGTGGTTGGGGAGGAGGGCTGGGGCTGGAGGAAAGGAGAACAAGATGGAGAAAGAAATGAAGAGGGAGAAGAAGATTGAGAGCGACAGGCCAGAGACAGGCCAGACAGAACAGACGGGAACAGAGTAAAACAAGGATAGAGGGAGAGACGCAAGCAGCAGAGCAGTAAAGATGTGGGGCGTTGAGAGAAGGAAGAGAGAATGAGGAAAAAATGAAGGGGGCAAAGAGAAGAGGGGAGGAAGAGCATGTGCTTACCGTTTTCTCATTCTCCACTGGAAGCTCAAAAACACACCTCAGCTTGGAGTCCATTAGTTCCTCTGGTTTGGCCTCCTTCCACTGGAGACAGAGAGACACAGCAAATTCAAATTCTGATTTGGAGTAATGATGCTGGGTGGTATGGACAAAATCAAATATTTTATTTTTGACCTAATACTTTGATATCAATATTGGGACAATATTGTAGGGTTGAAGTGTTTGTGACTGTTTGTGCTTTTAGAAGATAGGCTATTTACATGCAAGATTTTTGATAAACAATCAGTAGTAAGGTGGATATGATGATCACGCAGGCAAATAACAGAACGGCTAGAACAGTCTACTAACTTTAGAAAATTGCATCCCTTTACTGTGACGCTGCCTTTAAACCACGGAAAGACAACACTGCCAACAATGCCATATCACGATACTACTAGGATGTTGTTCGGTATTGGGTATTGTTTGGATTTTAACAATTCTGATTCTGATTCCACTTACCAATTCCAGTTCTTAACAATTATCGATTCCAATTTTTTGAGGGGTGGGGCTAAAAACAGGTCACATGCTTATTTCAAAGAAGGTTTATATTGGATTTGGATTTTTATTAATTGACAAAACTCCTCGAATTAAGCCTGGATTAAGCCTGCAACAACTGATTGACACATTTGAAAGAAAAAAAATAAATCTCATAATTTGTTGGCAACAAACAAACAAATTAGTTGCTTGGATGTAGGGATGGGTGTTCAGGCTAATTTTAGTACCCATGTACACGAGTGTTGGGTTAGTTCACGGGTTATGGCATTACAATCCTAAGGACTTACTAAATAAAAATGTAACAAAAAATAATTATTCAAATAAACTTTTAATTTCACTGCCCTATTATCTTTAAAGTACAATAAATATGGTGAATAAGCAACACAATGACTGCATCTTTCTTAATAAAAAAAATATGGCACAGTTATTAAGTAACAGTTGTTTCTCTTACTGGCACACCTGAATCACAACTCAATGACAGGTGTATAGGTAAAATAAGATCATCAGATGAAAAGATCAGATACTCGCGCACTGTCTCCACTTGCTCGTTCTTATTTAATAATGCAACGTTTCAGTCATAGGCCTTCATCAGACATTGGATGGCTGAAATCTAATAAACCAATTATGTAATAAATAACACCGGAAGGCAGGGAGAGGGATGATATGGAGTAAAACAGAGCAAGAGCAACAATGAGAGTGAAAGCAAGTGTTTGGCAGCAGGATTATGGTGCATTAATGTAGGACAAAATGCTCAAATAACCTTCCTGCTGAGCAGAAAAACCAAGGAATATCAGCCTCAACCTGTCCAGTCCACTATGTCACAAAGAATCCCTACACAGCAGGCAGAAATCTACAGCTGACCAGGAAAAAACAATAAAACAGTGGTGGAACACAGGTTAAGAGTTTTGCTCCAAAATGAGGTGTTGACTATTTGTTAAAAAAAAAGAGAAAGGCACTTACTGTATTCCTACAAAATGACTGAAATCACAATAGAAATTGTCATCATCATCAAAAGTATCATCAAGAAGGGGGGGACAGCATTGAGATTGCTGGATTTATCTTAGCTTTCAGCTAAGTGGTTGTTAAGGGGTCAACTGAATTGGGCATGCCTCCAGTGTTTCCAATGGGACTGACGCAGCTTGAAGGTTAGAGAAACAGGATAGTGATCCCACGTTGTCAGTTTGAATCCCACAACAGCTGGGAAAGTCTGGGCAGGGAAAAGTAATTGAGTAATACTCTGCCTCAACAACTAGGCCCTAAACCTTAAAGCATTCTTAGTCAACTTGCATTTTAAACATTTTCGTCAGGGCTGGTGTATTACCACGGAGATCAGCTCTGTCCATTGTTCTGACTCTTCATCTCTTGTGAAAGAGAGGAAAAAAAACAGCAGACAGGAGATTTAGCACCAGGGGGATAAACTCTCTTCACTGTACTCCCAGAATCCCACCTCTCAATCTGCTTTCAAGTGTTTCTCTAACCTCTGTCACAATCACAGGCTTACACAATAGCCCACTCGGTTTCAAGCTCTGCCTCTGTACAGTGTCTCTTTTCTAACCATTGCTCAGGTCGTGTGTGTGTTGCAAAATCACACCAAGTTCTCAAAAAACTTGTCAGCATGTTGATGATAATTTACAACAACACATTATCCAATGATAGCAGGAATGAGTTTGAGACCACACACACTGCGATGACTAAACCATGCTCATTGTGTTTTTTATTGCTTCGTGTCAGCACAGCGACACAGGCCCTCATCCAGGCTGTGAGCTGCCAACTGACTGCATCCTCCTTACAGTAAAACTGAGGTATACTTTCTATCTTAGTGAGAGCAGGGTTCATCTGAGTTTGTGTTTGCATGAGAGACTGCTCTGCCTGTCTATTAATGTAAAGTGTTTTTGTGAAAAAAATGTGCTGCAAACACTTCAGTTGCTCAAACGTTGGCAGTGGTATATCATTTTAAGAGGATGGGGTACACTTACCACTCCCTCCATGTCGGTCATGTCAGGTGGTGCAAGCATGGACTGGACCATGAACTTGTGCTTGCTCTTCTCATTTGGGTCGTAATCGAATGGCTGCAGCATAACTGAAACAGAAAAAGACAATCATTTACTGTGTGGCAAGGAAAAATGCATCCTTCACTCCTAAGGTGATCACTTCAGCATGTTATTTCCTTCAATATTAGCGTGATGTAGCTTCAATAAAGCACTGCAACCAGCAGATAGAATATGTATGCAACAGTGTTGTTTTTTTTTGTTGTTGTTGTTTTTTGTTTTTACTTTTAAACTACTTACTCTAAGGGAAAATCAGAGTTCAAATCCTCAGAATGTGTCAGATGGGTATGGGTATCTTGTTAGCATCATCCAAATCCCAGTGGACAGGCAGGAACACAATTTGATTTGTGGGTGAAGCAAAGCAAAAAAACTCTCTCTTCCCAAATACGAACACTTATGGAATGCCAGCAATTAGGCCCATAGTTCACTTCGTCAGCAACTTTCCATCTCTTCCCCTTTTTTTAACACAGTGTTCCAGTTCAACTCCTCGGATTAAAGAGGAATTAGTGAGTATCAAATACCCATATATTTGTCAAACAGTAAACTAGGGCCTCCACAGCTTCAAGGCTCTGGGCTTGCCCCTGCTGCTTGGAAAAATGGTGGAGATGATTTATTTCCATGTTCATGTTTCCATGACAGCGAAACACTGATGGATCTACAAATACCCTAGGGGGTAATCTTTCTAACAGCTTCCAACCCTGTTGTTTTTCATCTTAACATTACATATCGCTCTAACAAAAAGCAGGTGTGGGGTTGGAATACTACTTTAACCCGTCACCACATCAGTCCTCTCAGTCACTGGTGTGTTATTTGATGTCATTCCAATGACTGAAAAGGTATTTTAAAGCTGTAACGATGATTTACTATGATCACTTTCTTATGTCAGCGTTTAAGTTAAGGGGTCTGGGCAGTCCAGAGGGGATGAAAATGGCTATTGATGGGTAATCTTTTTCTCCCTTCATTACTGTTTTTAAAAAGGAGTGAGGCTGGAATTCAAAGGCAAATTTTGACATCAATGCCAACTCTGTGTGCAATGCATGCGTGATTCTTTGGCTTTCATTAGAAACAAATGACCTCTTAATTTCAAAGCCAGTGTTGGTGTTCTCAGATGTGGCTACCAGGACGGTTCTCATATATGGCACATGCCAATTCTCCCCAGAGTGGAAAACCTCAGAGTTGTAGTACACCATTACAGCAATCAGGGCAGTTCAATATTTCAAACCAGAACCAGACGGCAGAAACAGATTGAGAACGTCCTGTTTCAGTCAGGCCCAATTTGCACGGCCATCCACCTTAGGTCCGAGGGGACAATACTGGATAATGGAGGCAGGAAAGCATGTAAGTTCTTTGAGGAACACTGAATAACATAATAACCAAAGCCTTGGTCAGATGGAAAAAAACATGCCCTGAATAGGGGAAAGAATGATTTAAATCCTCTTTGATCTACAGACTTGACAGAGGCCTTGACAAAAAGCTTCTTCTGCTAATGGCACGATTTAGTATTCTTACTTCACACTGGGCGATCATTCATAAAAGTCAGAGAGGCTAATTGCTGTCAACATGGTCAACCAGGATGGTAATCTGCATGTTCTCATGCCTGCTTGTTGCTGATGAATGGAACCATTACACGGGCAAAGGAGGGAGGTAAGTAAGAGAATTTTCCTTTCCTGTCACTAATTAATTGTGTCCCGTGAGAGTGGATGTTCACAACAGAATTAATTAAATATCTACCTTCAAGCATTTATATTGGTCCACCGATAGCTCCATTCCATTCACAAAAGCCAGTCAGAGGCAGTATAACTCTACTAATGGGCATTAAGGCACCTATAGGGAAATTGCAATGGATCGAAGCAAAATTCACTTTCACAGTAACCTATTCACAAATCTTTTCAGAGGAAGAGAGCTTATCGTTGTGCCCTCCCTGTAGGCCTTGTTCATTATTATTCATAAGGAAAACCTGGTCAAAGATCAGCAAACCATCTGGGACATTACAGGGTGGGAGTGGGAAAGAAAGAGTTTCCGACATATAGGAATGTAGGGAAAACTCACCAAGACAAGCTATACTTTTTTATATTCAGGCTTCTCTGGGTACAAGAGCTGATCTCAGACTCCTGATTGTGCTCTCCTGGGTCCGTCTCATTCGCCATAATTAAATTGGGAAAAAACTGACCTAAGAGCAACAAACTTATTTCTGTGTGGGAAATTATGAAGAGTCACCAACACTTACTCCACCACCCGTTGGCAGGAATCAGCCACCATTTAGTGATCCTGTTTTGTTCTAAGAGTTTAGTTGGCAAGTAAAATAGTGAAAGTGGCTTGTGAATTTTGGAGCAACCCAGCCAGGCATGTGAACCGAAATGTTTTGTGAATATGCACCCAGATGTTGGGCAAATATCACGTGACAGGCAAATCTCTTGATGATGAGAGTTTTATGTTCTGTCATAATGCAGGCGCACTGGAAATGTGTCAAATGGAAAGTATGGTTATTGGAATGGCAAGCTAATGAAGATAACTTCAACAAAAGAATGATATTTTGCTTTCTACTTCCTTAGAAACGTTGACATGTCCTGAGCGCTAAACAAGCCCTGTTGAGGCAATAAAGAAATTCTGACATACTCCCAAAAGAAGATCAATATTTGTTGACATGAGGATTTTGAGACTTTCACACCACATATTTTTCCACTGGATGCTGCATAGCACCAATCAAGCTCAACAACATTCCTGTGGTGATGGCTAGATTTAACATATTAAGTTTCGGCTGGGTTTAGCTTCAAAAGCACTGTCCTCGGCTAAGCCAGTGAATGACACATCGTGAATTTGTAGATATCTTGTGGTAGACTGTTCCTCTTCATTCTGACGCAAGTCAAGTTCGACATGGTTTTTGTGCTGCTCTGTTTACAATTAGAGACCATATACCTGACTATAGACAAATGGGACTGTGATGTGTTTAAGCTCCTATGCAGCATTTTTCCACAAACCTGAGTTTAGCCTTAAAATAACAAAGTGTGTGTAATTTCAAAGCACACATCACTTATGGGACTGGAACCCATTAGCAGCCTGGAGCTCTCCCTGTAAGCAGACTGGACAGGACAAGGTTTCCCTTCTGACTACATTCTCCACACTGGTGACTATCCTTACAGAACTCAAACCTGTGACCTTTCTTACCCTAATGAGGGTGAAAAATGATGGTGACTAACAGACTGGACGGTGCTGATTTGCTGCCCACTACTGACCACTCTCCCCAGTGACACAGTGTGCAGGCAGTGACACCAGATCTGTGGGGTTGTAAAACGAGTCTGTGTCTGTAAATGGCAAAAGTGGTGTAGCTGGGAAACACTAGCTCATACCTGTCTCCCTCAAAGAGCATGGCTGTGCATGAGGCCTGCCAGGGAGACGGACTGGGGTGAGAGGAAGGGGGAATACTGGGAAGGAGCTGCAGGAAGTCAGGAGTCACGACAGGAAAAGTGTATGCATGTGTGGGAATAAGTGTCAGGCTTAACTTCCTTACAGTTCTCACGGATACAGTTTTTAAAAAAAATCAAGATAAAAACAAGGAGGCAGCCAAAGAGTTTTTTTTTTCTCACAAGGCTATGCAACAGCAACCACAGGCTACTTAAACATGGGCTCCCTCCTGTCCCATTACTCTATTCATTACCTGAGACATTGATTGAGGTCCCGGCATCGATGATACCGCTGTTTGGCCGGACACAGTACCGGCGTGGCGCTGTCGTCTTCACCTTGAAACACACATTCCTGTCTGTAGGATTAGAGAGCTTGAGAGTTGTGGTGACCACATCTGAGAACGGACCTGTGCAAAAATGGAGACAAGGTGGGCACTTAAATATAATTTCATTTGTCTGTTTGTTACAGATGAACAAAGTAAAACTAAGGTAGATAATGGATATTAAAAATCTATTGTATGAATCAAAAGAGAATAGAGTTTATTTTAATTTTGATGTTAGTGAAAAATGCTTCTCAGGATTATGATGTCAGTGCACAAAAATACCATTTACCAATCAAATTTTTAAAGTCAAATTACTGTACACTGACTGCTTGAGTATGAAACTATCACTGGCACGCACACCAAGCCGGAAGCTCTTCTGAGCTGTGTAGTGAAAAAGCGACGTACAAATCAAAGCAAAGAGTGTCTCTTACTCAACTGATCACAAGAAATCGAAATGCAAATCCATCATAAGCTGCTGCAGAAGCACCAGTTTGAGTAAAAACACTGACAACAGTTAAAAAGAAAAAAATTCAGCCCTCAGGCTTTACATAAGATCAAAGAAAAAGGCAAGATTTGCAACATCATGTCTTAATACTGATTTATCAGGAAAAAGGCAGACTGCAGGGCTTCGTTTTGTTTTCAGTAAAGTTCATCTATTGAGAGTTCCTGCCTCCTAAACATAATGTACTGGTGTGGAATATTTGAATATTGTAGTGTAATGTGTTATAGCATTAATATGTGACACAATTTGCAGGTTTTTGACTGAATGTTGTCCTCAAGACAAATAGTCCAATTTCTCTGTTTTTCATGTTAAATTCAATATATTACAAAGTCTCAATGACTCACATCACTGAGAATCATTATCACATATGGCTTATAGGTTACCACATGTATTACATGGTGGGTCTATGTAGTTAGCATGCTCATTAAACTGTAAGATAACCTTTTATGCCTGCACTAGCATTCTCAATTACTGATCACAAGAGAAACCAATGTCTCCTCACAACACTGAAAAAGTGAACTGTGTGCATACAAAACCATACATTACAAGCTATTCCTTCTCCACCGCTATAAGCAGAGCAGCTGATACTTTTAGGCCTTAACTAATTATAGCTAGCATTGTTGATGCAGACCATATCTCTGAGGCTTTTGGGGGGCCAGATGCATTAACTTTGACACAGATTCGTCAATAATGCAATAAAACCTCAGAGCAAAAGCCACAGCAATAGAGCACCATGCCAACTCTATGAGGTGAACTCAGGTTAAGTGGGTTATCCATCCAGATTCAGCACTAGATTGTCAAAGATTTTTTATGGGCAAAGTTATCCCACTTTTTTGTGTTCATCCTCAAAGATACTGCATCATTGATGCATCATTGTCTTATGTTCCTCCATGTCCTTACATGAACTACTCCTATTTTAATTATCAAATAATTGCAGTTCTTTTTTAATCTGGTCCACACCTTTCACTGTTCACTACAACTACAAACAATTCGTTTCTAATAATCTCTTTTAGTCTTCAAATTATAGAGCTGTTGAGGTAACACTCAACCTTGGGTAACATGTGAGATGAACGTGTGAAATTGAGGACAAGAAGGAGAGGGGAACAACAGGATAACCAGCAAGTGTCTTTCTTGCTGTGTCAAATCACTCCACTTAACCTTGCAATTCGTAACAGTGCTACAGAGCAGGGATTTTCAAACCTTTGGCCGGAAAGACAGATACATGTAAAAGATACATGTGAAGTGTGTGTGTGTTTTTGGGGGGTGGGTATAAAGTAATAAGAAAATGCATGAATAAG
>OMKZ01055055.1:67948-89931 GCA_900302535.1 Neoniphon sammara | reverse complement strand
TGTTGGTAAACCTAAATGTCAGATATACGCTATAGTAGATATACACGCGCATGTTGAAAGAGTTGGTTATGCCTCAAACGAGCCAAATATTGTCTTGACATTGGCAAAGGTAATGGCTATTAGTGATCATTCTGAACATGGTCAATCCACGACATCATCGTCTATCGGTACCACCCTTGTGGGGAGCTAACAATAAGGTAAGTTATGGATGTGATACGCAAATTAGACACACTCCTTAGTTTGTTGGAAATCCCTTGGAATCCCCTCAAGGACTTTGGAGGGGATAAACCCAAATCTGAGAGCTATGTGAAGGAGAAGGGCTTATTGCGGATGAACAATCACTTGCATCTTATCTCAAGAGAGGGTGAATGAACCATAAAATTTGGCACTGACATAATATCATGTGTTTAGATAGTGGTTCACAAACGGGGGGGGGCTCAGAGTCATAAAAGGGCGGGCGCAGCGAGGCTAAACATATATCACTTTGAGTTAGGGGTGTACGATTCACCTATGCATTTGTTTTATTTTTGGCATCAACTAACTGTCTTTGTTGTTACTTTCACATTGCGTGCGTTTCACTCCTGTTTTCTCACCCCTTGCATCTGTCTCTCTCCCATCTGCATGTGGAGGCTAACATCATGTCACATGACCCCCGCTCCCTTCGCTCAAAAACAACAAGCGCTCCCCTGCCCTCTCTTTTCTTTCCTCATCCTGTTTCATCAAACCTGTTGAACAACGTTAAAGAAATTTATGACACATCACCAAACATTCATAAATCGTTAGGGTGGACTAACTACGGATATTATAAGAAAGGAAAACTATATAAAAGTTTTGCAATACGCAAAATGTGCTGAACAGCAGAAATATACAGGCAGCATCACTAATGCAACCCACATCCGGAGACGTGATGGAATCACTTTGGGAGAGTGAATGATGCTTCCCCCACGACACCACCTGCTGCTTCATGGAAACATGGAACAGTTTATTGATGATGGGTGTGTGGGGGGTGGGGGTGGGGCTTGAAAATATTTTTATCTACAAAAGGGGGGCCCTACAGAAAAGGTTTGCGAACCACTGTATTAAGAAACCAGGTTTTAAGTCTGTGCCTGGCTGTTCTGCTACTGACCCACTCTCTTTTCTGTTGTGCTTCGTCTGACCAATCAGATTGGACCTCAGATATAGACGGAGAGGAGTATGGACTTGACATAGCAGTTAGGTAGTTCATATTATGAAGTGCCAACAAAAAGTCTGTTCCTTTCATTGTGGAGGCAATGATTTCCTTGGGTTGAAAATGATGAATCAACCCCGTAACGTCTGTCCTGTTTGTTACCGTAAATACACAGTCAGTACTCCCTACAAGAGCTGATAACACCTTGCATGCTAGCAAGTCAGATAGCTGACAACCCCACATCAGGTCCCATTAATGTAATACGGATAAATGAAGAGAATTAACTGAATTTCCCCTCTGGTTTGTGCTTTCTCCCGTTACTGCTGATTACATTAACAGAGAAGCTTCTATCCGTTGGCTATGAGGATATATACATGAAAAGGCAGGTAGGCCTCCTTATTCATATGAATTGGTAGGCCAGGTTTGTAAAATTGGTAGCTCAAATTGTTAGAAAACACACATTTCAAATTGCTTGTCATTTTACTGTGGTATACTAAAAACTGTCAGCATTTTGGCCAGACAGACAAGTGAAAATATTCATAGGGAAAGTAAAACTCTGACCAACAGACTGAACCAGTTAAGGGAAAAAAGATTCAAACACTGAACCCAGCATTAATTAGCCAACTGTAAATCATGCAGGCTACACTTATGGCAACCTTATGATAGTATTATAAACCCCACAGTTCAGTCAGGTAAGTACTGGTTTTGTGGCATCCATATGAGAAGATTCAAAGCGTAGTTTAAGCAGGGCAAGCTACATGACACTGAGCAACAACACAGCTATTTAGGGACCAGACTGTATCTGTTCAACTGACACCCCAAACAAGCATTAAACATTACATCGTGAGTGCTGCAGAATAAAGGACCATACCACTGTTTTTGCATGTTTAACACATTTATGTAACCACACACATACCATACATTACTACTGACCATTCTTCAAAGCATAACCATGTTTTTTAGATGCATCACTATTAATGGGATTTCCCTATCTTTTTTTTTTTTTTCCCAAAATGTTCACGTGGTAAACCTACCATGAAATTCTATGCTGCTCCAGCCAACATTCATGCTTGGGTTTTAGAAGTCTTGGACATTTGAATTTAGTTCATAAAACAATCTTTCCTTCAGGGAGCACTTTCTAGGGGAAATGTACTTAGTGTTGTGTGAGTTTCCTAGTGGTCCAGAGAGGAATTGTGTATTCACATAGTGTATTTTACATACATAAATTGGAAAAACAAATGTACTTCTGGGTAGTTTGCCAGACTATCGTAACATTTTCAAGCAAGAAGAGATGAAATCCACATCATCCTTTTCATGATGCCCATGTTTGCTTAGTATTTGTCTTCTGGGTTTGATTTTTTGGTCAAATAGCATATAAGGTTACTTTCACAAAGGTAAACCTGGGTGGGATGTTCACTGTGGTGTATACCTATCTCCAGTGAATTGAAGTCTGCAAATTGATTGTCATTTTGTATTGAAATAAATTCAAATGAGTCGAAACGAATAGCTGCCTGTAAGTTAGAACAAATAAATTCTAACATCTAAACAGTACAGAATGCTTTGGAAAGAGGTCTGTAGCAGTGGAAAGAATATGTGAATTATGATAAATGAGGTAAAAGGTGCAAAAACGAGGATGATTGGTTGGACTCAGGAAACTGACAACATAGTCTAAAGGAGGGGGGAATTGATTAAAATTTTTAATTTAAGTCAGTCTTCAGATGAATTAACACATCAGCCCACTACAGTTGCTGGTATAGAGAGGACAATGTTTACATTTGAGGGATAGAGAGGGAAACTGCACATGAAAATGTGGAATGAAAGTACTTCAGAATTAGCACATACACCAGATTCTAGATAAAGTTTCACCTCAGCAAACATCAGAGCAACTGACACTTCCCTTCCCTGTTGAGCAAAGACAGAGGGGAAATTCAGACCCTCACAAGCTTGGCTCAACATCTAAGGGGTTTCAATGAAAGGGACTCATGCCACTGACTACTGTACACCTGATCTACAACTTCCTGAAAGTACCTCGGGATACTGTCCAACTCTCAGAGACCACAAACGCAGTTAAAAAGTATTCCAAAGGGCTGATATTTGAGGCAGTGATCTTTAAAGGGATTGCTTTTATAAATAGCAAGAGTTGGGGGCTGGGTGTGTTTTGCAAATATTCATTAACATTAGCCTTGACAAAGAAGGAAAATAAATGAGAGGTGAAAAAATTAATTCCCTCATTTCAGAGTTTGGTCCAAAGCTGGTCTCAGCCTAGATATAACTAGCCAGACAGACCTAACTCTGTCCTCCCCGTAGTTTCACGCTGCATGCCTCCTCATTAGCCGAGTCCTGTAGACACATGTGATTTGAGGTATCGTTCGAGATAGTGAGCAAGGCACAGACTGTCTTCTGTCCAGTTAATGTCTATGAATCAATACGTCTGACCAGCATTGTGGCAGTGGCAACTTACAGGCCTAAAGCTGGTCCTATTTCAACTGTTCAGAGGTTACCATCTATAGCACACAGACAGGGAGCCAATACCTAACACTGCAAACAACTGAGTAGCACTGAATGGTGTTAAACTACAGCATTACTGTAAATTACATAAGACAAGTTAGCAAACTAAAGCCTTGCTGTAGCTGCATCTTTAAACAAGATATTTATGTAAGTACATTCAGAACTGCAGGTCCTACAATATTTGCTTTGTTCTCCTGGCTACAGTCATTTAAATTAAGAATAGGAACTGTAATATGTTGCAGATAGACATAATAATCATGTGTGTTGTATAATATTATTCGGGCCTAAAGCAATGTAACATGTTGCAGTTTTACAGTAAGCCAAATGCTTTACTGAAATGGCCAACTGCTTTACTCAAATGTTTATTAGCTACTATAAAACCTAAATGATGACGGTGGTGGTCATAATGATGACATATAAAACATATTATTCCGTTGTGGGTGCAGTCAATTTATTAAATGAAAGCTGGCTAGCCAACAGAGCGAGGCAGCCAATCAGAGAGCTAGCTAATGTTAGCTAGCTAACGTTGGACCTGTTGTTGCAGCTTGTGCGCACAGAGAGGTTAGATATTTGGAAGGAAATTTTATTATGGTGAAATGATTACAATGACTGTGGTAGTGCGAAAGATACGTTCATGTCTTTCGTTTGTACACTGCTTAGTGGCAGCTGCTGCAGCAGAAATGTCTGACAGGGCCTGGCTAGCTTAGCCATTGCAAGCTAATCCAGCTAACTAGCTAGCTCCCAAGCTAGCAGTTGACCTGTCGTCCTTTAATATACTTCCCATTCTTTTGAAAAGAAGGTAATGTTCTTGGCATACATACTACAGCTTCTCCCCGACTTGGTTGCCGTAACAGTGGCCTGTACCCCCCACCCTGTTGGCAGAAATAGCCCTCCCCCCTCACGTCAAAGCCGGGCCCTCCCCTCTTACCTCGAAATTTCAGTTCGTGCTGAGGCTCCAAGAGCAGAACCTGTTCTGGCCTGGCCATATCCCAACACTTCGACTGGGGTTATCGCAATGCAGCCGGTTTCTGTAAGGTACCCCTTGTTGTGTTGTTGTTGAGTATTACAACGTCTAGAGTTATTTTTCTATGATAATTAGCTATGGATATCCTGCCCCCCGGTCACTGGTGCTACTCGAGCTACTAACGGCTGTTGTGATGCAGCAGGAAGGGAGTGAGAGAGAAGCTGGTGACGTCACTGCCTCTGCATAGCCACTCAGCGGGGAGGGTGAAGGGGTGATGATGCCAGGGGTGCGTCTAGGGCTGTTAGGGCCACCAAGCCAAGGAAACCTAAGCCCAGAGGATAGATGTCCCAAGTGTGTGCAGGTTTTCATTTCAGCCAAACACTATAGTTGCTGATTTTAGCAGTTACACCTCCCTTGTCTGGCTGAAGCTATGCTACTTGGTGATTTTGGTGGCATATGCCTCAAAGGTGCACCACTAATCTTCCTTGTCTGTGTGGTATGTTTTGTGCAGTAATATGGATGCATGGAGTTGAATGACATTACAGCAAATACATGAAGTGAGATAAATGAAAACACTCCCATATTTTCATTCAAGATGGGAAACAGCTCCCTGGCTTTATTTGCAAAGTTATCCAGTGAGAGCTATATCCCAGTCTGTTAGTGTGTCTTAATTAGAAAAAAAAAGTGGTTTGCACCTGTCAAAACGTGGCTTTTCAAACTTCCACTTCTCTTATGAAAGTTTTCTTGAGTTCACATACTATTCTCACACTGAGATGTAATGCTTAGGCAATCTACCAGTGCTCATTCTCAACACTAATGAATTCCTACTTGTAGTAATCACTGTAACATTGACACCTCACTAAAAATGAATAACAAAAATGAATAATTTTTGAGAGTATCTTAATGTACAACCATATATTCCATGTCTCCCATTACCTAATGATAAAACATATACATGCGCATGCAATGGATCACTGGAATAAACATACAACCCATTTGGCTGTCTGAGTATCAACTTGTAGTTGAGAGGTTGTCAGACCAATGTTCTGCCCTCTCAGCACTATTCAAAGTGCAGTGAGAAGCCCTCTCCCAGTCAAACACATATCTCAAGTGTCATATTTATATATATATATAGCCAGGGGGGTGGTTTCCAGCAAGCAACATAACCAATTACTGACAACATTGTCACTGTATCCCCCAGGAGCAAGTTAATGCACACACACACACACACACACACACACAAAGGTACAAAGATAATTATATTCGTCAATCTTTTTTTATTAGTAAACAGGTTGACAATTCCCTTTTTTACACATTCAGAAATACACTGCCAACAAGTGCTTTTCAGGCATTTTTGTTTACAATCAATATGAGACATAATAAAAAGCTAAATATGACAACTACAGTGCTGATGGAATTACTGCAACTGCAAATGGTGTACAATAATCTATTGTGGTCTTACATCTGACTAGAATAGAATATAGTAATTGATTTGTGTGCAATTTGATGGTATTTGTATACAGTGAAAAATATACATAATTAACATAGATTCATCACATTCCTAGGGCCAGCCCAAGACTATTGGTATTTTTCCACATTGTTAATGCAAAACTGCCACACAAATTCTAGCTATGCCTCCTGCTTCAAAATAAGGGAAATAATCTAGTCACAAGCCAGTCATGATTATTAAGTTCAAGACATTTTTAAGTAATTATGCAGTATTTCACTTTAAATCGTTATATTACATCAACAATAAAAAATGGTTAATGATGCATGGCGCAGTAAAATGGCTTTGACATTATTTGGCACCATGGTCTGCATGGCAATAACAACTGAGCAAACAGTCATAACGTAAAATAAGAAGGGGCATTAAGAATTCTGACACCCTTACAAGATTGTTTCATCAAGTGATTTTTCACAGATAATAACAGGCTGCAGACAGAATGTTAGTTATATAGGCCAATTAATACAAATAGTTTGTCAAAGTGCAATTTTTCAAAGTACCAGAGTCTTTCCCTTTTTTGATATAAAGCATTGCTCAAGCTTAAATGAAAAGTAGGTAGAATTAGCAGTATGATGTAGTGCGGGGTGACTGACTTACATGAAAGGCTGCAGAGTGAAGCAAAATCATATTCACAGACTTAAAGTTTTCATCTGGAATGCCACTCTGGCTTTCAAGGGAATTGTTTCACCCCATCACACTGCGTGTTTTGTCAATTATGAATGACTTAAAATGTCATAAAATCAAGTAGCCACAAAAGGAGGTCAATAAAGGCCTTCATCTTTATCATCTTAAAGTAACACTGCATGAACGTTTTACTGTAACTGATTTCTTAGATTTTAGTCACCATAGTTTAGATCACATTTTATCATTGTCGTAATGTATTGCACTCTGTAAGGTAAAGCCTGAAGAAATAGGCAGCCTGGCTTAGTAACAAAACTCATCAATAACACCTACATTTAAAAACGCATAAAGGCAAATTAAACTGTCGAAAAAGAAAAAGCACACTGTCCACATTTGAGACTGCAGAGACTCAGTCTAAATTAACCCATATCTGTGAATTATTTTTTGGCAAATTTAATTAGAGGTGTTGAAAGAAAAACGCCTCAAGAGATATAAAATAGAAGATCTTCATAGGACAGATTAATAACAAGTCTGTGCAGGGTTATGAATCAATTACCACTGAAAATCAATTAGGCAAATACAGGATCCTAAAAAACACTGCTGCACTGTGGCATATGGATCACTGAAGAAAAACGATTTTCTTGAACGTGAAAGGCGATGATAGGCCTCTTTCAATGCTGTACTGTAATCCAGGTCCCTCTTTTTTTTCTTTTTAAACAAAATGGAAGTCAGGCCTAATTGCTTGGAGCAGAGTGTTGAGGAATGAAGCAGGAGTGAGAGAAATGAAAGACAGAAACTGGTCCCCAGAGCAGAGCACATACAGTGATTCAGAGATGAACGGAGACCACGGTTCATTAGGGGGTCAGCATGTCAGCGCAGTGCCACGTCTGATTCTGCACACGACCTTTAAGCTTGCAGAGTAAAAAAAACAAGTTTCCCCTGAAAGAGGTCTAGTTTCCAGATATCGCTCTTTTCATCATAGGCCAGGTAGTAAAACTATATTGGATGTGCAAGCCAGTGCTTATTACGTGAAAAAAAGAGAAAAGAAAGATGAAAATGTTTATGGGAGAATTAAAGAATTTGGCAGGACCTCACAAAATCAGCCTCCCCTGTAAAACTGTTGTAAAATAACAGTGAGGGATTCAAGGACGGGGAAAGCTCGCCAACACGACCACTTAAACACAAACAGTTAAAATGAGATTAAAGTAGAAAGAAAGCACAATTTATATTGTAAAACAACTGGTTGAATAGTGTGGGCACAATGGGGCAGTTCATACGCAGAATTCTGGCAGTTCTGCTAAATTTTTTTCAACAATTACAAGTGGAAACGTGGAACATGTGAGCGGTTATCGTGTAATACACTTGGAGACTGCCAGTGGTGTCAGCATTATGCAGCTCTATCTGAAGCACCATCACTAAGAGCTGCTGACAGTAAAGTTTTTCTCATCAAAGAAATAGGAATTTGCAGGACTTTGTTACCATTCTCAGTGACAGGTGACAATCAAAACATCCTTCTAAGCCTAACAGAGAGGAACAAGATGCACATCCCTCCTTTGTGCAGGAGGAAATGAAATCCCATGGCTCACAGTCTGTAAGAGGGTTTCCACGTGCCTATCACCTTTGCTTCTTCTGTGCAGTCACAGGTTACCTTTGCAGATCTATTTGGTGTTTGTCTTGAAAGAAAAAAAATCTCTTGAGGGAAATAATAACCATAAATTATTTAGATGTGTGCATGAACCTTCTTTATCTCTGTGAGTGTTACACAAACGTCCTTCCAAAGTGCAAATAGTGAGGGAGGGTGGTTATGAAAACAGATCATGTCAAGCGTCCAAACATAACCCTATTCTTCAAAACCTTACCATAAATTAGTGATTACACTGATTAACTGCTGAACTGGATTCCTTCAAGAGGTTAGAGAAGACTTCACTGTTCACTGTTTGATTTCCCGACAAATAAAACAAAAGGCAATAGCTTAAGTCCTGTGTAAAGACTTTGGTGAGATTTGAACCCATATTAACCCGTCTTTGGGTAGAAGATACTACAAGTACGAATGACCTCTGAATCTAGGACTCTGTGGCAATAAATCTCATGGTGGTTTTCTATCCAAAGTAGAGCTAAATACACAGGGCAGAGGCTGATATCCACTGAAGTAGAACTATCTGTTTGTATCTCCAAGGAAACGGGCTGTCTGTCCTTTCTGATATCGAGTAGCAATGTAGGGGTTTATAGTATAGGACTGAACAACTCCCCAGGGCTGCTTCACATACACAACAATGCCAACAAATGGTGTTAATGCAAGCATTTCTGTCCAACGTTTGGAGCAAAAAGCTCCAGAAACTTCATAAAAAGGTATTTTTCCGCAAGTAATAACAGACAATATGTGACCATTTGCCTTCAGTCGATGTGTCGCCTTTTGTGTGGTGAAAATATATGTGCAATGGCCTTCGAAGTGGTAATGCTGCAACCGCGTCTCAGGGATGGAGGTGTGTGGTGTTGGCTGAAGGTCTGTGGTAGCTGTAAAGCTGAAGCGGGGCAGGGACAGAGGGCGAGGCAGGGGTCGGATCATGGATCATATTGGGACAAGTCACTGGATTTATCAGCAGCACGTCCTGCGGGATTCTGAGGGCTGCCGTCCCAGTTTGAAACCCTTCCCTGCGGCTCCTCCTGCTGCATCTAGAACGGGGATGCGCTGACCTGTGAGGACACACACACACACACACACACACACACAAAATAATACAATGCTCTAGATAAATCATCAGAGACTATGCTTACATGAGGCGATATTGTTCAGTGACATGAGAAACTAACGAGGCGAATCAGATTAACACTGTACACATCATAATCCATCACAACATTACATGTCTCAATAAGGACCGGAGCACGCAATAGGAAATGGCACCAAATGCTCAAGGCTCACACTCACTTATCTCTATAAACACCTCGTTGATGTTAATGGCATTCTTGGCACTGGTTTCTACGAAGATGGCGTGAATAGAATCGGCGTAGTCCTTGGCGTCCTTCTCTGAGACTTCCCTGTGAATACAAGAGGTACGTCAAAACCATTATGCCGGGAAAAGGAAGAATTTTCCAATTTCATGGATGACATGACCATCAGATGTATTTCTGCAGCTACTATCTGGAAGACTTCCCAATTTCATGGATGATCTCAGTCCCAAAAGCATTCCCATATCTAAAGTCTGGGAGATTTTTCAGATTTTGTTTCATGATATAAGAACGAGGACAGACAGGGGACAGAAAACAGACATTGTATGAGATTGTTTAGTCCACTATAAATAGGAGCATCCCAACAGCATCCCAAATGCAGTGGCTACAGCCAATCAATCCCCATAATAATTATCAAGTTGAACAACAGAGGCCAAGTGAGGTTCCGCAACAGACCAGTAACATAGAATATTAATCACTATCAAAGCCCATGTTACTCCTTGCCAAACAGAATTCACTTCAGCTCTGTATCCATTCCAACAGGAAGATCAAATAATATTATGATGCAAGAAGGAAATGGTCTACTAATGAAAAATGAAATGAGAACTCTGTTAGCTACTTCTGAGCGATTACAGAAGTTTAAACTCCTCGTCTAAAACAAATATCTAATCTCTCTCCAGTTTATTCAGTATGTAAGGGAGCACCACTAACAGTTTGAAGCCTCTATTTAACGTCTCATGCTAAATAAAACACAGCTGCATCTGAATGAGGCCATGTGTCAATGGATATGGTAAATGGAAATTACTACTATTAGTGAAGCAACAAGCCAAACCTGACACAATATTGTTCATTTACACAAATGGAGGTTTACCTGGCGTCCGACAGGTCACACTTATTGCCAGCAATTGCTACCACTATGTTGGGCGGACCGTGCTGACGCAGCTCCTTCACCCAGTTCTTCAGTGTTTGGAAGGACTCCTGATGATGCAGGTAAGTGACATGTAATATCGAATAACGTGAGGAAATCAATAATCAAACAACATTAAAGTATTTCCAGTGGAAGGTTATGACTCAAATGAATGGGAAATAAAGAGACAGGAAGGAATATTGAAGCTATATACTGTATACAGTGTTTGAGCTGACAAACAAAACAACAAAGAAACCACAAAATGATGTAAACCCCGTACCTCTTTCGTGATGTCATAAACAATGATGGCGGCCGCTGAACCTCTGTAGTACATCGGCGCCAGAGCACGGAACTATGGGAAAACAGCCACAGATTGAGGATGAGAGGAACAATGGTGAGTAACATCCTGTGGTCATTCTTCAAAGAAAGGGGGATTTCCTCTGTACAGAGATGAGGCTCGCCTGTCTGAAGCTTCCCACTGAGCTCTATCTCTGCTTAACCACCTCCACTGATACACTGACATTAGAGGACGACAGGTTTGCACGTAGCTTCAGCCTGTGTGAAACTCATCATGATGAGCAGAGTATAATCTGACTTTTTAAAACATCAAAGACAATTTTAATAGAAAATCTTGACTCCAGATTTCATCCCAAATGTTTGTGCTTGGACATGCGTGGGTAAAAATGGTTAGAAAAATAGCATTACGTTATAACTGCACGGTAATAAAATCTCCTCATTTCACATCGAGTGTCTAGACTTTGGACAGACGATGTCTAATCCACCATGGAGGCAAACACAGAGTATAGTGATTACATCACCGTGTGCTTCACTAGACTGAATAATATCGGCTGAATTTAACACAGCGTAAAAGTAAGCAAAAAAGACACCAAGTACCATTTTATGAAACCAAAAGGCCCCGTGTTCTGAGCCCATAAGCCAAGTGGCTTTATAGTAAATGGAAGTATGGCAAGCCTTTCCACCAAGACCTCACACATGTGGTAGCCATCAGGAGAAAGATGAGCACAATGTGTCAAGAGCTGTTAGCGTTTTGCTATTTATGGAGAACTATACATTTGGTCTTAACCCAATACATAACAAAGCCCTGCAAAATTAAAACAATCTGTGCAAAATTTCCACATCCGTAATTGGGTGTGTGCGTTGGGGGGGTATTATGTTTGCCAGGTCTTGGTATTTTTCTGGTAAAGCATTTGCCAATGCTTAGTGGGCCCTGGCTTCAGCAATTAGCCGGCTGTCATAATATTTTAATACAGTTTGATGGTGTTTTCACAATGAATAGGTTGAAGCGAGTTTGAAGAGGCCGAGAAGGCCGAGCCTCACTGCAACATGAGTTAAAATTGTTCCAGTGTAACAGCATCTGAGCTGGCCGAACATCCAGGGCATTTTGTCAGCAGATAGGCCTTGAAAGACAGCTCCATCATAACAAAAGACAGAGGGAAAAAAACTGTCTTGCCAATTCCGTTAACACCATTCAAGCCCTAATCCAGAAGTGGAGCATGAGGCCTACGCCTGTGTTTCATTACATTCCAATGAAACTATTTTTGCACTGCTAAACTGATGTGACTGCTGATACACATGCTGGCTATTATCTCTTAATATAAACACTAACAACAGTTTCTAATTGATTTTGAAGCTACAACTGTTTCATGTTTATGTTTTTCTGTCAGGGTTTCAGTTAAATGGAGCTACATTTTCATGTCTGAAAGTTGCAAAACAATCTCCAGAAAGCCCTACCTTTTAAAAATGTTTATATGCTTTCCAACAAGTGATACACACAAATGAATCCTGTACTGGCGTTTACCTATGCTTATTTGAGAAACTAATAGGTTAATAATCACATGTGTCATGTATTAACTAATAAAATTAATCTCAGGAGAAACAATCCCAGTCTCAGAAAGACCTTCACTTGGAATGACCCTGCCGTTCCCGCCAATTCTATTTTCCTTTACAATAAGATGGAATAAACTATCCATCTTGGAGTGACACAGTTACCTCAGGAAAGCACACATTCCACATAATTATAGTTGTTACTGGCCCCAAGTCCGCCAAAGGGAATCCAAGTCGGGATATTTGGCAGAGGCACTGAGGAGAATGCTGTCTGTCTCACTGGGTAGCGCTGGGCTGCCATTCCTGTGTGGTCTCTCTCAGCCTTCACCCAAAGAGCACTCACAGCGAGGCCAGACCAGACATCTGGCCACACAGCAGCCCTGAAAGCAGCTCCAATGATGCCCAGCATGAGCTGATTAATTACTGAAACCATGAGTCTGGTGCTCAATGAAAGGCCCCCTCCCATGCCAGGGGAAGCAGAGTTCCCCTTGCTTGTTTTCTGTGAAGAGGACCGGTCACTGGGGAGGGCCTGGATACACTGTTGACAGCAGGGCTGAGATGTACCCACGTGGCCTCATATGGTCTGGAGATGTGGATTGTGGATTGTGGAAATCACAGAGCTCTCTTCCTGCCACTGTCTCTCCTTCCATGTGCATTGGCTGGCTCTGCGTTCTCCTCTCTCAATTCAACAGGTTTTGATAGGCCAGAACTCCGCAGAGGTTAAAAAACGAGCCATGAAAGGCTTCAAAATACCACATCAACTTTGCGAAAAAAACATGCACACACACACAGACTAGCAGCCTACCAAAAGAATGCTGCTACTTTTTCTCTCACAGATGTGAACCACTTGAGAGACTGAGAGGCCACATGGGAATGAAAACGAATTGTGGGAATAAAAATGTGGAGGAAAAGTAATGGCACGGAAGAGAGCTAGAGGAAAAAAGAAAATAAAATACTGTGATAGTTACTGAGGAAAAAACAAAAGAGATGTTGCAAAGGAAAGAAAGAGAGGGACACTTTGATATAGAGTGGCAGGGACTCTCAGATAAGACACAGTGGCAGCAGGCACCGGTGGGCTGAGACAGCTTGGGTTTCATCCTCTCATCTTATCTTAAATGGAGCTTCATTTATGTCCCGGCAGGCCGCAATGCAGCCAAGTCCTGGGGGAACGGGACAAAAGACAAGAAGCGTCTTATCTCGCAGCAGGGAAAAAAGCATAACAGCAGGGGGATTGTGCACGGAGAAAGGGAAGGGCATACACAGGAAAAAAGGGAACTTATGTGGATGGCTAATGCAGAGAAATGTAGGATTCAGTGTATGAGGCCAGGCTGAGTCAGAAGAAAAAGTAGTTCCTCACACTGCTGTCTGGTCCTGGGTGTTGCTTGCACGGTCTCAATTGCTAATATACATACCCAGACACAAAGCCTTATCATATTTGATATATCACGTATCATCTGTCAGTGTGCATTTCTGTCTTTCACCTTGCTACAAGGCATTTCAGATTTGGTGTCATATAACATCAGAGACAAACATCAGTGTAGATTACACACCAAGTGCCCCCTTAACACTGTCTATCATGTCATGCCTGCTGACAAACAACTCCTGGTGACAGTTCAAAGACGAATGCAGTATAAAATATGCATGAAGGTATAACAACTGTGCTCCTTTGAGGCGGCACACAATGCAAGTCTGTTTACGTTTGAAAATGTATGCATGTGGCGAGCGAGAGGGAGAGACCGGAACAAGACAGACAGAGTGAAGGAAAGATCAACTAAATCAATACAGACATACTGACATTATCCACCAGACTAAACAGCACTGACTGATCTAAAGAATGAAAACCCATCACACCATACATATGCCATTTAAGCCATGGAAAATGGACTTCCTGAAACAAGAGCACTAAAAAGTGGGATATTAGTTAGGGGGCAGAACTGCACCTATAGAAAGGTAAATATTGCCCCCTATCAGAAATAATAAATTACTGCACATAGTAGCCCATTTCTTTCCCCCAGATTGGCTCAGTGAGTGTCCATGTTGCATTTTTACAAGTACTCTGATTACAACATCAAAACAAGCACACTGTTGTGGTTTGGCAGTACAAAGGAAAAACACAGGTGAATCCCTCTCAGGTTTAATAACCACAAGTCTATTCAAAGAGCATGCCAAGCCTCTTCCTCACTGGATATTACTAACCCGCTCCTGTCCTGCTGTGTCCCAGATCAGGAACTTGTGAAGTTCATTTTGGTATTGCACTGTCTTGGTCATGAAGGATGCCCTGGTGAAGAGAAATGGCCTCATTGCATAGGTCACATTACAAAAATGGAAACATGACTTCAGCATTGTGCAAAGCAGCGTTTCCTCTGTAATTCATTTGGCAGCAGTGCATGACCACCATAGCAAGGAAGTTACAACTACTGCGAGAGAAAATGTGAAATTAAAATAAACACTGTAATTTAGTCTAGCTATTATATTAACAAGTCCAAATGATATTGTAAGTAATGATTATTTTATGATAAAAACAACACTAGAATCTTAACTTGAAGCATAACTCAGACCCAAACAGTTACAGATATTGGACAAAACTTTAATTGTTGCCAAAAGCACCACAGCTGCATTAAATTACAGAGGAAACACTGTTCAAAGTATAGGCTAACTATAGAATTTGGACTGTAGGCTGGACACACAGACAAGACATGACTTGAAACATCCAAGTTGCCAAGTTTCCACCCCATACAAAGATTTGAGCATCGGAGGACTCTGAGAAAGACATAGGTCTTAACTTTGGTCATCAAATGTTTCAAAATATCCTGTAGCATGTGCCACACTTGGTAAACAATTGTGACTGTTTTTTTTGTTTGTTATTTTGTAGCATGGAAGACAGCAGGAACTTACCCGATTGTTGGGTTGATATTTGGGTCAAAGCTGTCCTCTACAAATCTCCAAACAATACTTGACTTTCCAACACCAGTGTCCTGAGGAGATGCAATAAAGAAAATGCTTACTAAACATGGTCAGGAAGAATAACTACAGCTATTCAATCCTGGAATGAGATCATGAGTGACTGAATAGCCTAACAAATTCGCTGGCAGTGTGCATTGACACTAGCTGCCTCTTCTGTGGTTTGTCTTCGTTCCCTCTTTTCCTAGACCCATTACTCAGTTAAAGTTAAACTGGTCAGATATAGGATAGTTAACCTGAGGATGTCAAGCTTTCATCGTTTTACAGTAACTTTATCTTATTATTAGAAGATGGGGAGGAGCAGGCATAACAAGATTACTCCAGAGGGGTGTTATGATGCTAATATAGGAAATGGTGGTTGGTGAACTTGTCTTTGCAGGGTTTAACGCAGTTCAGGCACCTATGAAAAACACAACTGTCCCAATGTATAGGGTCACAAGGTCACAACCCATGACTTTTTTCTTTTATAGTGGCTGCAGATAAGACACACAACAGTATTTCAAACAAGTATCGGGATGTTTTACCCACCGGATCACAGTGCCAACACATTTAACTCATAAAATACAGTGACTACCGTTAGTCAGTATTACAAAGCTTTGACGAAGAGCAGCACAGTCATTTGATGCCACAGGTACAGTCAGGGGCACAGTTAGGTATGACACACACATCTAACACAACTGACAAATTAAATCAATCTCGACTTACCCCAAGGAGACAAACTTTTAACTCTCTCAGCGCCATATCGATCCTCTCTCAAAATCCGTTTGTGGTGAACATTGACAGTTTCTCCTATTGCTACCTCTTGAATATTCTTCAGGTGGTCTGTGTTTACAAACAACTTCACTTCATCGTGGTAAAAGGCCACCGCATGCACATTTCGGTGAGGCAATCAATCGTATCAGGGTTCAGAGGTGTGGTGACCTGTGCTATTTTCCATATTTTGAATTTTGTAAACAGCTAACTAGCTAACTAACACTTAGCTACCAAATCGCGTCGTCTCCATCTTGAACTACAGTCTGTGGTCACGTGACCGCTTTGGTTCTTTTTGTTTGGAGATACACAAAGCCCAGAGGCTGGGTTTATGCTTACTTATTCTATATTTGTGCTGCGTTGATAAATATTTGTCAGAATTGTTGTTTTATAGATAATCAACCCATGTAAATCTGCACCAGGAAGTACTTTCAGGAAGTAGTTTTCTGCCTTGTTTGAGTGACAGCTGTGTGGTGGTGACAGCCCACACGGCAGCCCCGCAGAGCAGAGCCGATAATCAAGATGGCAGGTAATGGCACTTTCTTAATAATGCTTTCTTCCATACTTTGACAAAGTCTTTTGTTTTGTAAACTGGCGTAAAATCTTCAGCGGCAGAATGTCTGGATCTCAGCGCCCACCTTATTGCATTTGCTGTATTTTCGAGCGAACTGCTATGGCGAGACAAGTCAAGCGAAAGGGCTGGACAAGCTGTGTTAACGTTAGCTTGCATGGCAAGCTAGCTAGCTAGCTAACGAAAGCTTCTCAAGAGTAGCGAAATACTTGAATTTAAGGCGAAATTTGACATGTGAATACGTAGTACTTATAATTAAGTATTTATTTCACCACTATGTTTTATAGTTATTTACTATCACACGACTCAAACTGTGTACAACATCGAACTGTTGTCATAGCTAAGGTTAGCGAGTTGACCTAGCTAACGTTAGCCTACTTGCTAACGTCATTTTCAGCCATAAGCTGACCAAATCCTCCTCCAAACCATAACAAAGGGAGACGTTGCCCTTAGCCAATTTTCTTGTTGGACATTGCAAATAGCCAGCCCTACTTAATACACACATTAAAACTTCAGCATCCTAATTTAAGATTGGATTGTTATTTAAATTTCTTGCTTGTTCAGTTGTAAACAGTGGCAGTAACCATCCCACCAAACGCTGTTCCTTCTGGGACATTATTCCGGGATATTTTCTTAATATCTTGTTCAGACCTATTGTCCTATATCTTGCTGTTATCTGATTGCCGGAATTCTCAGAGATTTAGTCCAGATGGGTGTGATTAGATCTCGAAGAATAAAGCCAAATATTTGCAAATCAACAAAGACAAGACGTGCATGTCACTGAAACTTTGTCACCTAGCGGTTGTGATACTGGCCATCTTGCTGTTGTTAACAGACCTTTCAAAGTCAGATGTTTTAAGTCCATCTGGGTTTAACCCATGTGTGGAGTTCAGGAAAAAGATCTGGTGTTGTTTCCTAAATCATTCAAACACATTGCTTGGCCTACATGTCATGTGAATGCAGTACGTTTTGCTGCTGTATGTTGATTAATCAGCTACACAGTACGATTGTTATTGTGAATTTTATTCAAGTAGACTTTGCCCTTTCTTAATAATTGTCAGCCTGTAAGCCAGCCAACCTGGAATTCCGAGTCCTTTCATGTTGTAGTGGGGAGTGCTGTATAGACTGATGGTATGTTGATTACATGTTTGCGACCATTGCTTCCCTTCTTATTGGCTTATTCTTTCAGGTCTGTCTTTATACTTTGAAGATGGTCATGATGATTTGGATGATTGTGAGTATTCTAATTTCTCTACGTGCTGTTTTAGATGGTCAACAACACTATTAAAACATATTCAGACTGAAGGGTTCAATTCAAACATTTGTGGATTTGTTTTCCTTCTCAAGTCCTCTATGTATGTGGACTTGAGTATGTGTGATCTTTCTAGGCAACCCTGGCTGCCCATGTCAAATTTAAAGCTGTCAACAGTCCCCCCCCCCCAAACATTATGTTAGATGAGTCCTTCAGCGTTTATGCCATGCTATTATTAGCTGTTACACAGACCATGTATCCCTGTTGTCTGCATTAATCAGAGTGATGAAACAACATTCTAGCTCTAACTGCCAAGCTCACATGTATTCATGGTTTGAAAATTAAATTGAACATTTAGTTAAACCTGAGCCTTTCTGCTTTAGCCACACATTGTTTCATCATTCCTTACATTTAGTCTAGCTCGGCCTGGTTAATATATTGCTTTTTTGTTGCTGTTCTACCTCTAGTATCAGTATGCTATGCTCATATGTTTTGTTTACATATACCATATAGGCAGATATTTGTGTGCTCATGCATTCTGACATGTTTTGAGCCTGTGTGGTTTAAAGACTGACTTTCTTGCCCTTCATCAGTTGGATTTGATGACTATGGTTCAGAGTGCGATGGAATCCGCATCACAGCCTTCCTAGATGCGGGGCAGGATAACCTAACTCCTTTAGGGAGGCTAGAAAAGTATGCCTTCAGCGAGAACGTCTTCAACAGGTAAGTAGAGGCCAAAGTCAGGCTGCTGACTGTCTATTACACAAAATGCAGAATATCAGATAATAGGATGCTTTTGACTGGCACAGCAGGTTCTACCACCCAGAACAGTGAACTTTTTAGTCATTCGTAAGGCTGTGCATTCCTGTTTATTCACTAGGCACATACCTGGGCTAACTTTATAGTTCAGGAATGCCACAAGTTTTCATGCACAGCCGTGGGTGGATGGTTTCAAAACCTGGCATGAGACTGGCTATAACTGGCCGTGCCAGTTTGTTGTGCATTTAATTTCAGGATATGTTTTCCCATAAGGACACATTTTGTTTTATGTATGGGTGTTTTCTGATGTGGTTCTTTTAGCTTTCTGCCTAGTGAAAGATGAAAGCCTGCCAGTGGTTTTTAAAGTCCTCAGGGTGTATTTTTTGCTTATTTTGAAAGCAGTGCCTCTGCAAATATTTAACACTGCTGCGTTGCCCCCACACAAACCTGTTTGGATCCTGTTTTCATGCTTTTCATGCACAGCTTTGCAGAGTTCAAGCCCTCCTGTCATTTCCAAGTACATGTGCGTAATGTACTTGTCAGCTCTGGCAGTTCTGTGTGTGCACTTGTAGGTATTGGCAGGCAGGCAACTAACCTGAGGCCTTTGTTGCTTTCTAGGCAGATCGTGGCACGTGGTCTGCTTGATGTGCTTCGAGAGTTCAGTGACAATGAAAATGACTTTATCAGTGTCATGGAGACTGTTGCCAGAATGTCAGAAGATGGAGGTAGATGCTTTTTTCTTTTTGTCCATTTAGTTGTCCCATATTGCTTGATAACTTTAGTAGAATGTTAGGATTGATTCTGTTTTAATTAACTTATGCTTTCAAGTATAGTTTCATTTGAATTTTGGAAGCCTACTCAGGACTTGACACTGTTGCAAGCACCTAACATTAGTAGCATTTAGTTATTGTTTATGTGTGTAAAATTCTAATACTTTAATGTGTGTGCTTAGAGCCCACAGTGCGAGCTGAACTGATGGAACAGGTCCCCAATATTGCCATGTTCTTACACGAGAGTCGGCCAAACTTCCCAGCAGCTTTTTCAAGATACTTGGTCCCTATTGTGGTCCGATATCTCACTGACCCAAATAATCAGGTGGGTTCTAAATAAGCAGACTGTTTAAGCTGTCTTTAAAAATAAAAGTTTAGAAACAATAATCACAGATGGTCAGTGGAGTTGCAAGTCATGCTTGTTTGTCTCTCTCAAATTGTTAAAGTTTATGAAGAACAAATTTATTCACCAATCAAACTGATCCACACTTTTATATATTTTCTGTTTGTTTTTCAGGTGCGCAAGACCAGCCAGGCAGCCCTACTTGTCTTGCTGGAGCAGGGCCTTATCTCTAAAGCTGACATGGAGACCAAAGTTTGTCCAGTTCTGTTGGACCTCACAGAGCCAAGCAGTGACGACGACTACAAAATCGAAGCAGTTGCTGTAAGAAAATCTCCTTGTATTAAGAGTTTAGAAGGTTTTTGTGCAGGTTCCTTTAAAAGGGCTTGTTATTCATTATCAGGGATAGATATTTATCATAAGCTGTCCAAGACGTAGTTGAAAAGTACATAATACTGGACAAACTGCACTGAAATAACAGTGGAAGTGTTAATTGTTGCCACATCACTCAAATTAGTGTTAACTCAGTGCAACAAGGCACAATGAGTTCCTTCACTTTTTGTTGATCAGTCAGTGGATTTATCTAATCCAGTCATCAGTTTGAAGTGCATAATGGCCTTTCTTTATGGAACAAGGTTAGTGCCAGCAGAGTATTATATTTCAGTTGCATTAATTTGAATTTGTCATCCTCCTATTGAACCACTGAATTAAAAAAAAAATGATTTGTTGAATAAAGGATTGAAAAATTTAATAAATGGAAAAAACTGATCAGTGCGCAATTTGAAACGTAATGCAATGGCTTGAAATTGACTGATTATTATTAACTTTCAGCTTTAGCTATAATGACAAATCCAGTTTTTCAAATTCAGTTTTCTAATTCAGATTCAGCTTCCTGAGACAACTCTCGGCACAACAGACTCGACTGAGTGATGAGTGGATGGTGTCAGCCTCCTCTAAGGCTGGCACCAGTGGGCCAGCACTATTCACTTAGCCAAACACATGACATGTGGCACTGTCCCTTAAAAATTGTAAATCGTGCCCTAGGTACTAATAATGGGCTTTATAGAAGGCTCAGTACACCAGTTTGCTATCTTGAAGACATCTAGTGCTGTCAAAAAGCAGTGAATTGCAGCCTAGCAGACCTGTAGTTATTTTGTCTTGTGACCAAGTGTAGTGTGCTGTCCCACTGTTGGCAGCCTTGGAGGGCTTACTGCCTTCTAGCTGTCAGTCACAAAATTAAAGACTGTGAGAGGCTGAATTTAAACCTGGGAAAATTAATCTGAAATTGTAGCTATAAGTTAAATTCAGTAACAGTCACATTCAGTTCCAAGCCGTTGTTCATGTTAAATTACGCCTAACAAATTCAGTTTTTAATTAACTGATTCATTGAACTAATCATATTCAGCTGTTCTATATGAGCATGAAAAACTCAAAGCTGTACAAATTAAATATAACCTGCTGGTGCTAATCACTCTCCATATCTCTCATTCTTACAGATCATGTGTAAACTGGTCACCATGCTGAGCAGAGACACAGTGGAGCATCTGTTGCTGTTACGCTTCTGTGAGCTGTGCAGCGATGCCAGACTCTTCCAAGTCCGCAAGGTAACCACTCTACATACTTCTTACCCTCTCCCCCACTTCTCAATGTCTGACTTTAACCCCAAACTCCCCCAAAGAACAAGGGACTTATAGAATTTGAATTATTCATGATAAATCAATTAGATATTCTACATTTTAGACTGTGTTCTATAGAATTTGTGGGAAATGCAAATGAATTTAATCAAACAATTATCGTGTTAGTCTTTAACTATATTAAGGGTTTTGCATAAGGACCAGTTCAATATTCTGAGAGTCAACATTATTTCTGTTTTACGCATCAAGCTGGCCTACACTATGCTGTTGTTTTCTGTCTGGAATGTTAATTCCCTGGCGTAACTGGTGCCAGTTGGAGAGCAGTATTTAGGAGCAGCAAATATGGTCAAACTTTGTGGATTTTTATTTGAGCTCTTGTTAACTGTGACGTGTTTCTGTTTTTTAAATTCATTTTGTGACGTTCTTACTCTTCTGTCAGTTGTTGAAGTTTTTTTTTTTTTAGTTTTGAGCCCAAATTGAGTA
>OMKZ01055055.1:43097-67928 GCA_900302535.1 Neoniphon sammara | reverse complement strand
TTTTTTTTTTTTTTTTTTTTTAGCCTAGAGCCCAAATTGAGTAACTGTGGTGTTGCCCAGGGTGAAAGTCTCAATAAGACTTCTTGTCCTCCTCCTTCTGCTTCTGCTGCTACTTCTTCTTCTTTTTCTTCCTCTTTTTATTGAACAATTATATACCTAGTTTTGAAACACTGCAGGTCAGTGAGCTGTTTTGGATTTCTATTCATAGTTACACTGAAGATACACTGAACTGAACAACTGAATGTGTTGTCAGAAAAACACACAGACTATGCTTTAGCAATGTCCCATCTCTGATCCAAGCACTTAATACTGAGTATCTGCCAATACCGAGTCCCAATTCAACACTTTTGTCATGACTTCTTTTTTAAAACATCTGTGTACTACAAGCAACACTCTGATTGATGTAAACTCAATAAAACCAAACCAAATGAGGAAAGATAATTTTAAACAACTGCTTTATGAATAAAAATCCTACAGCATGGCTGCGTTTCTTTTATGTTTGATAGTCTTTGCCATGATTCCTACTGTCAAAAACTAAAGTATAAAAATAAATACTTTTCCATCAGACCAACACTGAAAGCAGCGGTGCTGCAGCCACCCCTTGAAATATTTGCATTGTATCCAATATACTTAGCTGTTGGGCTGCTTTCTGTCTGCAGTTTCTAAAAATTCCACCTTGCAGACATGATGGCGTGACTCACCTCTTTCCATACCATGTATCACACTATCATAAGTGCTGGTGCATTACACTTGCTTACAGCACATATATTTCTTAGAAGAATTAGCATAAACAGAGTGGAGGAGGGAGAAATCAAATATAATTATATAAATGGATTGGGATTTTATCTGGCATTGTGTAGCCGATACTAATCAGTCAAAATGTGCCTTTATTGGGTCCGAGTCTTTCGTTTGGAACATCCCTAGTATTCTTCATTTGTTGAAGAGATGGCTTATTTGGCACCTCAGTTTTGCTTATCATCTTTCATTGTGTTACAGGTCTGTGCAGCCAATTTCGGAGACTTCTGTTCCATGGTTGGGCAGGAAGCCACAGAGAAACTACTGGTGAGAAGTTCTGAAACTCCTCTCTACCTTAGATTGCACACCGCAACCCTCTATACAAATCTATAAATATGTAACATTACGTCCCTTAACCTTTACTTGAGTCAAGTCACGTAACATGACCTATGGTACAGCAATTTAGCCTAACAGCTATCTTGTGACTTTGTTGTATATTACATTTTGCTTTCCATTAATAAGTTACAGTTCCAGTAGCATTACATCCACTCTGCACACGTCACAGTTTAGACATGGGATGTTAGATTCAGGTTGAACTTGTTTTTTTTTTTTTTAATGCAGATGTCCAAGTTCTTCGACCTGTGCTCAGACAGCCTGTGGGGAATCAGGAAAGCCTGCGCTGAGTGCTTCATGATAGTCTCCAATTCCACCTCTCCAGAGGTGCGACGTACTAAACTGTCCCCCCTCTTCATCAGCCTCATCAGTGATCAGTCCCGTTGGGTAAGATGCAAATATACATCAGCCAAAACGCATTCAGATGGTTTAGAAATAGATTTTACATATAACTGCCTCTGCACTGATGATAAAATTGTGGCAGTTGTTGCCCTGAAATCTTTTTTTCCCCCCCGTGCCATTTTATTTATCATCTTGCTGTTTCTTGTTGTCCTCTGTGTTGTTTGTCAAGTTCACTTAGATTCTGTTATGCAGTTCAGTTGCTCCTTGGTTGTTGTTTTTTTTATATTTTTTTGTTGTTTGCCTTTTAGGTGAAATGTGTTTTTTTATCTCCCATGTGCAAATTAGTAATATACATGTTTGTTTCATATTAATTTATTCAGTATTTTATCACCTTTTTATCCATTAGTTTTATCTTCTGCAAATGACCTAATCTAGAAAAACAAGAGAAACTCACACACTGAAAAGGGGAAATCTGATAAGGCCATGTCAAGCAAAACTAAAATAGTTACAGATTGTGAACAAATGATAAAGAAGTAATGAGGAACAGAAAAATAGCTCAAAGCAAAGGAAGATGTGTTGGTCTTTAGACTCTTCGATTTCTTCTCACCATAGAAAATGATTGATAAGAAATTAGATGTCTCTCCTCTTCTCTGATTCAGGTGCGTCAGGCTGCGTTTCAGTCCCTGGGCCGTTTCATCTCCACCTTCGCCAACCCCTCCAGCACAGGCCTCCACTTCAGAGAGGACGGCACTCTACTAGAGGGTCCCAGGTGTACCTTGGACAGGTACGACCACCTGGTCAGCTGTCATGCACCATCACGGCTACAGCAGAGGGTTTGGTTCTGTGCCCAAACCAGATTGTGCTGACAAAATATTCAGCTCAACCCACAAGTTGGTTGTTTACTTTGAAGGGTGGGGTGCTGTGAGCAGAATGTTCTTTATTCCTCTTTTTGGTCTGCTCAAATAATGATGAACTTTTCATGTGTGTGTTTAAGTAGGATACATTTTGGCTGTATTTTCATTGACATTTAATTTATCAAGCCTTGCATCTTTGTTCAGGCACTAAATTCTCTTTTAACTGTAAGCTAATAAGCCTTGACTAACTTGATAGTTCAGCTGTAGCTGACTCGTGTACTCCCGTCTAATCATTACTAGTTTTGTAAACCAAATGTATCACACAGCAAATTAACAAGTTACTCAAACTTAGCCTCTGCTCAGTTTGTGCTGGCATAAACAAAAATCATAGCTGAATGATCTGTACCGTTAACTTACACGTGTTGAGTGTTTGACAGTTTTAAATTGTTTTTTGCAAACAACCTCAATGAGAGGTGAGCTGGCAGAATTAAGCAGTGCATTGGCCTTGGAGGGAGATGTTTCAAAATCCCTGCTCCACCTAAATGCCAGTTTTAAATCACTAGTACAAGCCAAGATTTTCAAACAAATCTATAACGTAAACATTATTCAGTGCAGTGTCAAGAAGATCATGAGTAGCATGTACTGTATGTACTTAATTATAAGAACAAACGTGAAAATAGATTAACAGCTGAAAATGTGAGTTTAGGGTGTGATATCCCTTTAAAAAAGGTAGCTCATAAATTCTTCCGTACTGCACCCTCGGGGTAGATCTACTTGAGCCTGAACTTTTGGATCCGATTAAGACTATACAATGGCAAGCTGAGATGCTGCTGGAGAAATTAAATTACCCACTTGACCTGGCAAGTTCTTAGGTTTTAGAGGAGGCTAATCAAAGCACTTAGAAGAACATGTAAAAGTGCGAAGGATTAAAGTTTCTGGACAAGTAATCCTATATATTTTGTTATCTACCTCATTGCAGTGATTCCTCCTTAAACTCCTTGAACTGCTCTGAAATCAGCGGTTGCCACACAGAAAGAACCATCACTCACACACCTCCCAACCAGGATGGCCGCGCCACACCATCCCCAGAGCACTTGCCGACAGCTGACAGCGAGGAAATGCACCCCTTTGGTGACAACCCTGCCCCTGCTTCTGCAGATATGCACAAAGGCCTCGCTCATATCACCACAAACAACAGTGGGAACCCTACAACTACAGAAAACGCCAAGAACACAAAAGAGACGGAGCAAGCTGATGAGAACTTTAATTCTTTCCACTACTGGAGGCCTCCTTTACCAGACATCAGTGGGGAGCTGGAGATGCTAAGCAGTCAAACAACAGAAGAGGTGGTAGAAAAGAAAGAAATGAAAGAGGAGGAGGTGGAGCCTAAAGATGAATGTCCTCCTTCAAAGGCCAACCATGGTAAAGCTACCAGTGACCAGATCCAGAAGGTCTTGGACTGCTTGCAGCCGCACATGGATGACCCCGATGTACAAGGTGAGTATGCAGAGCCAGAAAAAAAATCTCACATCAGGTACATGGTCAGCTGTGGACATGCAACACAACAGACTTTTCACTTTCAAGGTGTTTTTGATAATCTATTTGATAATCTGCTTTAACTGCACATTTATTTTGGCTACATATTGCCATTTTAGATGAAACCTTTCCTGTGTATTTACCTCTAGCTCAAGTCCAGGTGTTGTCAGCAGCTTTGAAGGCAGCCCAGCTCGACAGTCCAACTGACACCAGCCCAACTGAATCTCCACCAGCAAGCCAACCTGAGAACACACCTGAAAGCCCGTTGGTGGAGAGCAAATCTGTGGAGATTCAGTCAGAAGACATAGAAAGTCCCCCAGAAGAAGAGCAAATAATGGAACCTCCTCCAGCCGTGGAGTCATGCCCGGTTCAGGAGCAAGGGGAGGGAGAGACCCAGACAGAGACTCAGACGGAGCCCCAGGAGGACCAGGAAGAGTCTCCTCCTGACAGCCCTTTTCTTGTACGGGACGATTCAGACCACAGCAGCGTGGTAGGTCAACCTTTGTATATTATATAACTTAGTAAATAAACTCACTAAGTAAATAAACAAGATGTGGTGCAGGCCTTGTGCCTCTCTGAAGGATTAAAAAAAGAGTGTCAAAAGGATACCGCCAAAGAAATGAACATTGTTTGTGTACAGCTGTACTTGCTTGTTCCCTGAGGACGTGTGGATGTGTGTTTGCATTTTCCTCAGGAGTCTGAACTAATTGAGAGCGTGGAGGAGGAGGGGAAAGCAGATAATGCTCCCAGCCCAGTGCCTGAGGAGAAGCCCAAGATCCAGGTCTGTCACACATGCAAAGAAATATTTAGCAAGTCATTAGAGATGCCATTTAGATAGCTTTTAATGGATTATTAAATATTGTCTCTCCCTGTATCTTTATTCCTCTTTGACCTTCATGACTGTTATCTCCTCTGCTCTCCAGAATGTGATCCCCCAGCAGCTGTTGGACCAGTACCTGTCCATGACAGACCCAGCGCGGGCCCAAACAGTGGATACAGAGATAGCCAAACACTGTGCCTTCAGCCTGCCTGGGGTGGCGCTCACTCTAGGACGGCAGAACTGGCACTGCCTCAAGGACACATATGAAACCCTCGCAACTGATGTGCAGGTAGGAAGGGAGATGGGAGGCCATTAGGGCAATGAAAATTATATATCCTCCGTATGAAAAATGACAACTGTAATCAGAATAAAGCTTATTATTTTTCCATTTATTTTCAATGTAAACTCTTTGGGTAGACTAGTATACTAACTAGCTTGCAGCTGTTAGCTACCTAGCCCATTTGTCCTACCTAGTCAGATTTTTCAATAACGGTGTATGGAGGCAATCTCCGTAATACTTAAAGTTCATATTGTGAAACCTGACTTCATGATCCAGATGAATAAAATAACTATTACTTGAAAAACATCCCAGATTACATCTTTAACACGGTCTGATTTCTTTACATCCGCTTAAACAGAATTATTTCTTTCTTTTTCTGAAGTATTTATTTCCTATTATTCATTTCAGTCTGAAAACCCTGACAGTGTGACTGAAGATAAACCTTTCATATTTCTTTCAGTCTTACCTTTTGTTTTTTTCTCACTCTCAGTGGAAGGTGCGTCGTACTCTAGCCTTCTCCATCCATGAGCTGGCAGTTATTTTGGGGGACCAGCTGACAGCAGCTGACTTGGTGCCCATCTTCAACGGTTTCCTTAAAGACCTGGATGAAGTCCGGATCGGTGTTCTCAAACATCTCTACGACTTCCTCAAGGTAAGAGAAAGTCTGTCCACTGCTGCTCTGAGTGTACCAAATGTTTTTGCAATTGCTATACTCTCACTGGTGGTTTGCCCTGCATAAATGAAGTAGGATTGGAGTCTGTTACATATAACTGAGCTCAGTTATTTTTGGGGCTGTGAAGTAAGTTTGTAACACAGAATTTAGCAAAATAAAAATCTGTCAATATGCATTGTGAATTTCAGCTGCAGTCTACTAGCTAACTCCAGTCACCGCTATATGGGTAAATGTTACAATTTAGATATAGTTATTATAGATACAGTTAAATATAGGCCTAGTTAAAGAGGGCTTCAAAATGCAGCTGCTTGTCTGTGTGCTACTTTTCTAGTTAGAAATTTCCCTGGTTGCACATATTTATGCTTGACTGTTTTCAGTCTTATTTAGTCTGCAGCTTTATTTGATCATGCAGTTGGCCCTAAATTTTATTTTAACTTGCATATTTGTCATAATAACCTTTAAATTGTCTGGTGCTCAGAATACTGTGCTGTTATCAGAGTGTGAATCCAGCATCATTAAGCAAACCAAACCATTAGTTGGACACATAGTTATACCACTAGTTTGCAAATCACAACTTTCCATTCAAGCAGTGCATGCTTAGAATAATTCAACATGACATCCTAAGAAGCACTGCTTGGAAAATAGAGAGAATAGTCATCCTTGTGATAACCAAGTTGATTTTATGCGTATCTCTGTGTTGCAGCTGCTGCACGCGGACAAGAGGAGGGAGTATCTGTACCAGCTGCAGGAGTTCATGGTGACAGACAACAGTCGCAACTGGAGGTTCAGATACGAGCTGGCAGAGTAAGTCTGTCTTCCTCCAGTAGGGATAAGAATTTGAAATAATTACATTTGCATTTTAGACATTTTGTGACCTTGGAATTATAAGTTCTATGTGGGTGGACTGCAATCCTGGAATAATAAGTATTAACTGTTTGACATCCCAGCCGACAAAACTGTTATATACTTTGTTTTCAAACAGTTAACCGCATATGGTTCTTTTTTATATTTATTTTTTTAATTGAGCCAGATTATGAATCTGTGGATGACTCAATTTGAGGGGGAAAACAGTATGATTCCAAGCTCACAATTTAGCTGACTTTGATTAAAATTCACTTGGCTGAAAATGAAAACATGTCAAAACAGATGTCTTTGATGTTTCCTTTATCATGCATGCTGAAATCATGTAACCCTGTGTTTTCTAGTTAGTTGATAAATATAAGCACACTTTGTATAAACCTTGTCTGATTGAAGTCTTCCCTCTGTGTGTCCCCTTGCAGGCAGCTGATTCTCATCATTGAGTTGTACAGCCACTACGATGTGTATGACTACCTCAGACAGATAGCACTCACACTCTGCTCAGACAAAGTCTCAGAAGTCAGGTGGATCTCCTACAAACTGGTACGTGGTAACTGTGTGTGTGTGTGTGTGTAAATGGAGGCCCCTAAAAACTGGCACCTGGTGAGAAAAACTGACTTTTAGAGACGTTGAGGTCAGCAAAAAGACAGTGGGAAAGGTAAGACAAAAGGGAAATACAACTTACACTGATGAATGATGTTATATTCAGCACAGTCGTGTATATGCAGTAGGTAGTATTGCTCTGGCTGGTAGCTGTTATCTTGGCTGGAGAATAAATACCTGCACTGAATTTATAAATAATTACTCTGCTTCGATTCCTTGTAGTCCAAGCTAAGTTAGTTTCCCTATAAGGGGTAAATGGAGATTAAGTCAGTGCAGCTGGTTATTTTGCTGTTACAGTTGATGTAGATGAGACTTTACACCCCTACATATTCTGCAAATATTTACCCTATGGAGAAGTGCGATGCCTGCCCCTGAATTTTTTTGCTGTTTTGTTTTGTTGGTAACTCTGGGTTACAGGAGTTACAAAAACCCTATTGTTCATTTCCTATCAAGATTCCTGTTTTCTTGCAATTACCCCTCATCCTTTTAGTTTATCCTGATCACATGCCAGACAGTCTTACCCAGCCTCAGGCTGTGAACATTACATCTGAACACTTTTTTTCAATGCATCATGATCTTATGTTTGCAGGTGGTGGAGATCCTCCAGAAGCTGTATGCATGCGGAGCTCATGATCTGGGCCTGAACTTCATCAACGAGCTCATCGTCAGGTTCTGCCACTGTCCCAAGTGGGTGGGGCGGCAGGCCTTTGCCTTTATCTGCCAGGTCTGTGCGGCTCTGACATCACTCAACAGGAAATGATGAGCAGCTTCTGCATATTAGCCTGCCTGTGTTTTTATTCCTGTGTGAACTGTTTGCCTGTTTTGAATGTCCAAGCTAGTGTTATCAAAAGCAATATTTGGTCGCTGTGTTTTTCTGAAAATTTCATTAGCATTTAGGGGTAGTGCTTATTTTGGTCCCAGTTATGGTTTTTAGGAAAGCCTTCAGTGCTAAAAGGATTTTCTTTGGGTAATTAAACCAACAGCAAAGTGGAATTTTTCATTTCTTCATTTATATGTCTATTTATTTATTTATGTAATTATCATATATTTAAGTTTCAGAGGAAAAATAGCTACATGATACTGTTTTTCCCTTTTCTCCAGCAGTGAGAATATTTTTTTTAATATGGCATACTGTTGGTAAATGCAGAGCAAACATGACCTTTTCTTGGTATCACGCATGTTTGTCACATGCTTATGTCTCCGCCAACCTTTTTGTATTTATCTACTATACTGAAGAATTATTTGATCATGAGCTAGTTGGTCAGCATTTCTGTCAACTCTTGTTTTATTCTGTTGTATCTTCCACTGGCTATTGTAAGGGAGGACTGTACTCATGCACTGTATGCCTCTGGACTAATTTCCCTGCATGTGTTTGCCTAGTTTTCTTTTCACCAGCCTGTGTGTTTTTGTCCTTGTGTGTTTCCCTCAGGCCATAGTGGAGGAGGAGTGCATGCCTATGGACCAGTTTGCCCAGCACCTCTTGCCCAGCTTGCTCAGCCTCTCCTCAGACCCTGTGGCCAACGTCCGCGTGCTTGTAGCCAAGGCACTACGACAGAGCGTCATGGAGAAAGGTAAATTTCTTTGACACTGCATGCTCTGTCTCTTTCTCTCACACACCCGGTAGCTTTTTACCACTAATTTTGTCTTTGTTTTGACTTCAGCATACTTTAAGGAACCCGGCTGCAGCTACTCGGACGAGCTGGAAGAGACTGTGATGGCTCTGCAGTCTGACAAGGACCGGGACGTCCGCTTCTTTGCCAGCCTGGACCCCAACAAAGCCCTGATGGACACGGCTCCCTTAATCTAGCCTCAGCTCCCAAGTTCCCGTACAGCCCACCTGCCTGTCTACCTGTCTGTCTGTCTACCTGTCTGACTGAGGCACAGTCAGCCAGCCGCATCACCAGCACCCAACCAGATTCCCCCCGATTCCCGACCACTCGCCTGCTGGACAGACCTGTACCGAGGCACCCGTGACCACTTGAGAAACACGTCCGGACATGCAACCATGTTCAGAGGACAAAAACACAAACATGAGCATGCTCACGCACAAACCAGTTTCTGGGTGTGCACGTTACACTCACAACGCCACACAAAACACTTGTCAGAGTTTTCAGAAAATGAGCAGGACTCAGAGGTTAGCTGGACCCCACTGTGGTAGCAAACCATATCTTCACCTGGACTTATCCCCTCCTCCACACTAGCAGCATCCCCAGAACGGCTCAGTCTCTCCCTCATCACAGACTTGTAAAACTGTGCGACGGGCTCACTCTCCAAAGCTAATTGTAAGCTTCTGATATAAAATTGTTGAATTTTGATTGATTTTTTTCTTTTTTTTTCTAATTGCTTCTTTTTTGTGGATTTCTTATCGAACAAGCAGACGAAGCCTGCCTGACTCTGATGTGTGCACTAACTCAGGGGGACTGATCTGAACCTAAACAGCATTAGCTTAAGCGATCAGGAGCCGCTGCTGCGCCGGTTTCCCGGATCCCTGGTGAAAAAAAAAAAAAACTCCAGCTGTCTGAGCGACATACCAGCAAACCAAGTAGCTCTGCTGGCGTCTCTCGCCTCATTTCCTCCGAAACGCCTCCGCTATCGTCTCAGATGCCCTCTTGCCTTCTGAGATGTCCTCTGGGTTAATGTCTCTCTATCCCTCTATCCTTCTCTCCTTCACTCTTTTTTTCCCCCTGTCATTCTCCACGTTGTCTTCATGGGCCACTGAAACCACTACTACTGCACAGGAGGGACAGTGACTCCACCACTCAGCGTATCTCTTGATTCAAACCCTATCTTGACATTTCCGAAAAGAACGCCGTTGATTGCTTCCCCCTGTGTCTATATGTTTACCAAAAATGTGACACAACTTGTCTCCCCCGAGCGGCAGGAGACCCGTGAAATACCTCTGTTTGGACACAACTCTGGCCAGTGTGTCGCACATGGAGGGACGTCCAGGGTTGATGAGGCTTTGAATGTCCTTGATTGGTGATTCTTATGGGTTGTTCAGTGGTGTCGACGAAAACATCTTAACAAGGGCTTACGATGAAGTGACACAGGGTGACATAAACCTCAGTGAGAAGAGGAAGATGGCAAGCACACTGTTGGAATATATGCATGTTTTCCTCTCCCCCTCACCTTTTTTCCCATTTGTGTATAGTCTATTCCAGTTCCTTTTGGTTGACCTCCTGATAATGAATTATGTGACCATGGTAGCTTTTCAGTGGATCTGACTGACCAGTTTTATAGTAGGATAGAGGAATGGCTGTGTTTGGTTCTACAGTCAAGAGCTGAAGAGACTGAAAGACAACTGAGCAATGATTTCCCTGTCTTGGTGAAATGTTTTAAGTATGAGGTTTCTCAAACTTTTGCTTTGTACAGCTTAAACCTGTGGAAACGATATTTGTTTATGGAACCAAGGCCAGTTTAGTATGGTTATTTACCTAATGAGATGCGTGTGAATATATTGGGAGCAGTCACCAAGTCACTTTTTGTAGTTCGAGATCTTTTTTTTTCTCCTGTGTGCAAATGGTAACCATTTTTGACCATAGACATAACTTGAGAACTTAAGCTGATTGTGGTGTGTGCTGTGCATCTCAAGTCTTTCTTCCTTCGAAAGGAGAGCTCACTGTGGTAATGCAGTGTCTACTCATCTCATCTGTCTGCAACTTGTGCCCATCTCGTTTTTTTATGTAGTAGAACTGTTAATATATGCATTTTATGAAATTTATTTTTCTTTTCAATTATGCACCACTGTTCAAAGATTTTATATCCTAACTTTACAAAATTTACGACCTTTGTAATATTCAATGGTTTCTTTTAAAAAGACATTTTATGTAATGTTATTTTTAGTATTCTGTAATTAAAATGATGAAAATTAGAACGTTGTGGTTTTGTTGTGCAGTGTGCATCAGTGACACCCTGATGGACAACAATGCATAAATATGAAGTGCTCATTCATCTCCTTATACCCTTATACATTTTGTTTATTAATCTCTTCAACCCTGCCAATCCCAGCAGTGGGTTCATCATTGTTCAAATGCACAAAACTTTATTTTAAATTCTAGTGAAGATCCCAAGGTCTCCAATGATACCAAATATGTCCCACTGAATGAAATATGTCCTACTTCAATGAAGTGTTTTAACCAGCAGATACAGAATATGTATTTGACACTGAAATTTAAGGGAAAATGGTGTTGAACCACATCAGTGGTGACAGATAGTTTAAAGAATTTTCTCCTGCATAAGACATGCTCAACTTTGAGCCTAAATAACATCAAACAGACTGATAAATCAACTGGTTGATATCAGAGGATATTGGCTCATAACAGATACAGTGGTATCAGTGTTTACGTTGGACAATAAGAGTAAATATTGCAGTAAAAGGCACTTTAACTTAAAAACTTAACATTGGTTTGTCCAGCAGAATCTATAGTTTACAACACTAGAACAGAATCCTGTCAGAACTGATCAAATGGTTGTTCAGATTGTGTGAAATTATAAAGTACTGTTAACTGTAAAATACCCAGCCCCCAATACAAGCGTTTTAAAAAATATTTTTTCCCTCCAAAAATCGATATTGGCCAGAAAAATCCAGCATGGGTCGACTCTAGCCCGGGTTACATGGCAGACAGCAGGCTGTTAATGTCAAGCCCCGGTATTTCCACGCAGCTCTGCCCTGCTCCTGTGCAGCTTCCCCAATGAAAACACCAGCATCGTCCTTCTCATCTCCTCCTGAACAGCAGCAGTTTGCGGTCCCAGGCGGTGCTGCCGAAGCTCCGCATGAGCTCCATGCCGCAGCTCCCCTCCAGGTGCTGCCTGGCCTGTTCCGCCATGTCCCCGCGGATTTTCAGGGTCTTGAAGTGGTCGAAATCGGAGCGGCCCAGCTTCCTCAGCCGGCGCGCTGCGGAGCGGTAACATTTCCAGGGCTGGGCCTCCAGCAGGAGATGCTGACTGACGGAAGCCAGGCGAGACAGCAGCTGCAGCAGGCCCGAGTCTCCGTGGTTTAGGTGCACCCACATTGTGACAGCCAGGCACACACACAGGTGGAAGTGGGAGCAACCGTGCTGGTGGAGGTAATCCTGCAGCTGGCCGTGGCTCTCAGTGTCTTTAGTGATGTCGAGAGGAATGAAGGAGATGTTGTGGGGCAGGGGGTTGGTCTGCTGAGCCCGCTCGATCAGGGTCTCGTCCAAATCAAAGCCCAGGAGGTGAAGAGTCCCGTCCGACTCAGACTGTGACTGCTGGGCCAGATGTTTGTACAAGGCTACACTCAGGTCCTGTCATCCAAAGGAGAAAAGACAAAAGCTTTCATGATCAAAACTTTCTTTAACAATTTTTTTTTTCTCACACAGTTACAGGACTACCAAAAAAACAAAACAAAACATTTTACCATCACCCCAAAGGAAAATTAACCATGGCAAACTATATGGCTTAGCTATGTTTTTTTTTTTGTTGTTTGTTTTTTTTCCCCTTCCATTTTTGACGAAAAGCTGTGACTTAACCACTGTTACTCTACAGTATTACTACCACTTACAGTCATAGGCATAAAATACCTAGAAAAACACGTTAAGTTAGTACCGTGCAGTTATCATAAGATACCACAGTAAAACCGTGGCAGTACCATTGTTAGGAACATATTAATCATACTTACGGTAAAGTTCCATAGTAAAATCGTGGTTACTACACAAAAAACACAGGAAACCATAGTTAATTTTCGTAATGGAGATACATACCCCTGAATTACATCCCACGTCGAGCATCAGTGTGGTCTGCTGACTGTTGCTGTAACCTAAATCCTGAAGAAGTGTAGCTGGAATGAGACTTAAGCGGTTCTCGGGTGGGTTGAAGGTGTAATAGTTTATAAAGTTTCCATATGGAGCAGCACCAGGGTCATTTATTTCATCAAAAGCCTCGCTCTCTACCGGCTCTGCACTGCATGCTGCCATAGTCATGTGTGTCTTCAAAATAACTCCGTGCAGAAACCACGGTTGGTTGGGATACATACAACAGAGGCGATCTTTGATAAAGACGCACGAGGTTTCACTATCAAATGTTATTTCCATCTTCACCTAAATATCGAGCTTACATCAGCTGATCATCTGAATTTAACAGATACAGATACCCGTTGGAAGAGGAAACACAACGTTACTAATTAGATATGAAGTGATTAAATTATGGCGAATGAAAAGGGATATAGAAGGGAAGAGAGCATTACAGGATACAAAAGTCGGTTCATAACTCTGTGAAAAGGTAGTCCAGGAGAAAGGGAGACCAGACTACACTTCGATTTACGTACACAGGATTTAATTGACCACTTTTTTCTTTTAATGAATGAGTATTTAGGTTAAATGTGAGGAACGTTGCAGCAAAGAAAACGGGGAACACTGAACATGTAAGTTTGGAGTTAAAGGGTATTTTATTTATTTATTTATTTTAAATCTGAGATCCACATATTAATGGTCCCTGAGTGATACATTATGGGGTTTGCATTATGGAGTTTTGAAAGTAGAAATGTGAAATCTTTACTGGCCTATCTAAAAACTGCACTCAAACCAGACAGAACCTAATCACCAACAAATAAGGCTTGAGAGAGATTCCCACTTAACAAATCTGCAACTGAGAGGGAAAGTTTTCAGGGTGAGAGGGGAGTGCATTCTGAAAGGGAAATTAGAAATGGGCGAACAAGCAGTGGATTATTGTAGCAGAGTACAAATTCATTGTCTTATAAATACAGACTCAATTAATAAAAGGTAAAACTGAAATACCATAATTTACCGTCACGTACACTAAAGACAAACTTCTGCTTACTCCGACTCAGTAAGCGGCGCTGTCTACCTACTTACGGTTGTTTGCCATACCAGTTTACAACGAAGCAGAAAAGTCCTTACCGAGCTTCCGTACATTACGAAAGCAAAGGTAACCAGTCTGCGAAGTCCCATGCCGTGCTGACATTGAGGACAGCCTGAAGTTTCCCTTTATTACAACCTCCTAACTTAAAGGTAAGAAAAACTACCACATAGTTTCGAAAAGAGAAATGACAGGATATCGTTATTTTATCGAGGTCAACTGGAAATACGCTTTCGTACGCAACGGCTAACAGCTGACGGCTAATGTTAGCTATAGCCTACAGTAATAAACAGGGGAAACAGTTTGAACAACACAACAGCATGTTTTATATGGCCGGCGTTTATAATGCAGGATGCCCTCAGCTCCATCCGGCTAAATCTTTTCTAAGGAAGCATCAATGGGCCCAAACTGATAGAAGAGATTCCTGCACACTTAGATCTATGTGTGCGGACATTTCCTCTGTCATATGACGTGTTTGTAATCAGACAGCACCGTGGTTCCCACAGTTACGGACATAACACCAAATGTAACTGACAAATCGATTAAAACAATCAATAACTTTGGACAATTGACTTCATTACATTATATATATAATAACTTAATCAAAGCTTTTTTTTTAAAAAAGAATGCGTGGTAACGCTGCAAACAGCACACGTCATCTGGATGCTATGATTTGGGGTAGTCAAATGTCCAATGTGATCTAACATTAACACAACCTGGTCCTTTAACTGCCAATAGACCGTTTTCAGAGCAGCCATTTTGACATGAAATCGCAGGTAAACACAGGTGTTACTAATGACATTAATTAAGGTTCAGTTCAGTTTAAGTGTAGCAGTCTTACCAGTGAGCCAGCATGAACAATAGGACTGGCTCTTTTACATAAATGGAAGTGAACCTCCATTAATCTCATTAGTAACACCTGTGTTTACCCTACTTTTCACTGTCAAAATGGCCGCTGCGGTAAAGGTCTATAGAGCTAAGCTCCTGATGTGCAGTGCCATTAGCAGATATGATAGATAAGCTGGATCTGGAGATGGACACTGTAGCCTCCACAGCAGTACTCAAGTTGATGCGCATTACTTGTTTGGGTGGGAATCCCTGACTAAAACGTTGAAATCCACTAAAACAGTTTATAGTACTGACCATGGACCAGCCTCAAGTTGTCCATTAATGAGAAAACATTGGTTTGATGTGATGTTGGGCTTTGTGAGAGCTGTGTACATTCACATATTGGCGGAATTAAGATGTTAGAAACACTGCCAGACCTTTTGTTTTACTGTTTTGTTTTGTTTTTTTAATTCATGTTGCTGCTGTACCAACACTGACGCAGCCTCTGCTTCCTCCAGGATCCTCACCATGGTGTCTGGAAAGCGCCTGGCTGACATCGGCTATCGGGCTTTTTCTGCCTCAATGATGCTGCTAACAGTCTACGGGGGCTACCTGTGTGTGATGCGAGGATACCGCTACATGGAAAAACAAAAACAGCTGCAGCTGGCAGCAGAAAACCAGGACCCCGAAGTTATCAAGGACTAGATGGACTGCTCCCCAAGTTGCACAGAAATGGAAATCCTCATTCCTTGATTTTTGTCCATCACTGCATCATGAAGATGTTGATTCTTCTCTGGACATTTGTGTGATTACATTATGTATGTGAGGGTATTGTGCTCTCTCAACAAAAATATCTTGTTTATATGAGAGCAGGCGACTTAACCAAGGGCATATTGTTATTTACAGCAATTCCTGGGAAAGTGTATACTGTTTGTCAGGTTCACTGTGTGAGCTGAGCGCCCTTTGGTTGGTAAAGATGAGTGAAGTGTCATTGGATCGTTGTTTGTATTATATTAAATGCCTTTAAACACACAGTACAGCGCAGTGTTTGTAAATACAACTGGAGTGAGAAAGCAATTTCTTAACAATATATTTGGAAATATATTTGTACAAGGCACTCAAGTGAGAACATGATACCAGACATTTGTGTAGTCCTCACACCTGGATATCTCTATAGGCAGTGACATCAAAATACAAGCAACACTGTACATCATCAGACATGAAACAATTTCATAAACATTTGGTCTTGGAGGAAGTAGTAAAAAAACAAAAAATAGAACAGAGCCAAACTGAACAAAAAGTCACAAAGTAGGCAAAGTGTGGTTTAAAAAACAAAACAAAAAACAACCTCAAGTTCATCTGACCAATAAAACTGGGAGAGAACATTGAAAGTGTCTGCAGCAAAACTCAGCACAACAAAAAAAAAAAACATCCTGTCCACGTGAAAATAGAAGGCTATGCAAACCACTTGATTCAACTGATTTTTTTGGTCATTTTTTCAGTTTTAAATATCACCTCTGAGTTGTCGTACATGTCACTATGGGGCTCTGGACAGCCTTAGTGTGTGCATATCAGTCATCTGTTCACCAACACAATCAGTGTGTGCTCACGGTCAGTGTTATGTGTGATGTGTGTGTGAGAGAGAACGTGACCCGGATCCCTGAATGTCCCGGGAATAATAATAAGACAGAGAAGCTCTTCATGACAACATGTGGGACAAACTGCAGAGGTGTCGCAGTGTTCAGCTGCATGTCACCAGCTGCTGTGGTTCTGTGCTCTGGCTTTGGTGGCGGCGCAGTGGCCGTTAGTGCCGTTTTCTCCCTTGGGTAGGTGATGGGAGACTCTGAGGCCTTCTTTGGGTGTGTCAGCCTCTTCTTCTGAGCTGCTCTCGATGTCGCTGCGGACATCGTTGCACACCTGACAGACAGATGGGGGGAAAATGTAGGTAAGTTCTCAGAGAAATAATGTATTACTATGATACTAAAGAGAGAGAAAAAAAAAACAGGAACAACCACAACCAAGTGCAGCTTATTACTATAATACTAAAGATAAACAAAACAGGAATAACAACCAACTGCAGTTTATTCTGACATAATTGGAGGCACTTCAATGTTCTTAAAGCTGCAGTAGGCAAGCAGCTCCAAATGGTAGCAAGAACTAACTGAAAAATGTGATTTTCAGTGTAACGTGATGTTAGTAAACTGCTCATGTTCATTATCCTGACCAATCTAGTTGCCCTATACCAAAGGAAACTAAATGGACAGGAAAGGAGAAAGATCTATCTAAAAAAAAAAACGGAAGTTTTAAAAATTATTTGAATTCTACCCTATAGAAAGCATTTTAGTCAGTGACACTTTTTTTAAACTTTTTTTTTTGGGCTAATGGAGCGTTCAATCTTTGTAAAAACGAAGTACAAGCATTTCTATGTTGTCTTTAGATAGTCTGCAAATTCTCACAATTTTATCTTGAAAACTTGAATTTTTGACACCAGTTTGACATCTGTCTTCATATCGATGGACACTGGTGATCCTGCTCCCTGATGGTTGTCTTAGTCATAGTGGAAAGCTGTCTTTACTTACTCATAGTGGCTTTACTCACTTACATTTACTTATTTATACTTACTTGCTTATTTATGCTTACCATTATACTTATTCTAACTTATTTACTAATTCACTTTATACTTACTTATACCTACCTACTCACTTATTTACTTAATTGACCTTATTTATTTTCTTACTTACTAACTTAAATTTATTTACTTGTACTTTACTTACAGACTTACTTACATGACTGCTTGCAGCCCTAGCTTTGATTTGTGATTTCTGTGGGCAGACATACTTTCATTTGGGAGAACAGGGCATAATCTTGCAGCCCTACTTTGTGATTTGATCTGATAAGGTGGGTGATAAGACTGCCACTGTTGCTGTGTTAGAAATAAGTTCTTACTATGAAGATGTGGGTCTTCAAAACTGCAGTTCCACAAATCAGTTCTTGGTTATAGTTATATGCAAACCCTGCCCGTGTGCGTTCTAACCACAGGGTGGTGGTGTGGGTCAATTTCAACCTGCTCTTGACTAATGAGAAACAGTTGGACATACCTGACATTCATGACACTATTACCACATTACTCATCATTTGCCACTCTCATCCTGCGATCACATGCTACAAGCTTTTTTTTCTCCTCAACATGTGAGTGGAGTGAAATATAAACATGGAACCATTGCAACAGCTGTCCCAATTATGCTACAACTATAATGAATCCTTGTGGGAGTGGGAAGGAATGATGACATTATGACGTGTGAGAGGAATCCCAAGAGAAGGAATGGATAGAGACTTACAGGAGAAAGCAGAAGGTAAAGCTGTCAAGCAGACAGAGCAAATGAGAAGAAGCAAGAGAGAAGTGCAGGAGGGCTCAGGGAACAGAGAGACAGACAGACAGGATCTCCCTCTCTCATTCCAGAGGGAGAGGAAACAAACTGCATCTGCAGAGAGAAAGGAGACAGTCAGGAACAGCTTGAAATGAAGTAGAGGCGGCCAGTTCAGCAGTAAACAGCTATAGTATTATGGCATTCAGTGCTCTACCTGGCTTGCACTATTATCATTTGGCCTTTTGTTTGGCCTTACTGTTGTCATAATGTCTTTTGATTATCCTGCTTTTGCTTTGTCTGTCAAATCACTTTGTAAACTTTGTTTTTAAAGGTGCCATACAAATAAAGTTATTATTATTATTATTATTGCACTATTATATATTATCTATTTGTTTAACTGTTATATAGCTATTGCAAGATCGTTCTAATGTCTTGTCTACATTGGGACCAAAGCTGGTTCCCTGTCACAGGAACTTTAAATAAACTCAGTCTACAAATTGTTCTGGACAAATATCTATAATATTATCAAGTTCTTAGCTAATAACTATAATACATATCTTGTTAAAGCCTTCCCATGCCCTTGTTAAACTTTTGCTGAGTAAAGTGCTTTAAGGCCAATAGGTGTGGTGCATATTATTATGGTTAGCTTACACAATATCCTGCAAAACAGCTCTGAATTGCATGGAACTGTTTTGTAAAATCTAGGTCTATCTAGTTGGGAAGTGGCGCCACGGCTGAAGCTGTTTACCATGCACCTGCTCTGACGCTGTCACATATAAGTGCTGCACTGGCTGCTGCAGCCCATTCTCTCTAAAATGCAGTCAAACTGAATTTAACAGGTGCTTGTGGCACAAAACTCCGAGACGAGCCTGTCACCAGATGATTACTTTTAGGGAGGAAAGAGACTTAAATTTTCCAGAGTTTCTCTTGTGACGTAAACCACCTCAGAACAACACCACAGAATATCGGACAGCGGTGCACCCACCTTGCCCCGCAGCATGGCTTTGATGGCTATGCGGGCTATGAGGTAGGACCAGATGATGTGCAGCACTTGGAGGACCAGCAGTAAGGAGTTGAAGAGCCACCAGGATGGGTACGGCCCAATGATGGCCCAGCTCTCAAACAGAGTGGTGTTCAGGATCCTGGAGAACAAGGATGTGAGCAGGTGCACACCTGAGTGCATAGATTTACATAATCGCCTCACTCAGCCTTGCTTTCTGACTGTCACACACACACACACACACACACACACACACACACACACACACACACGCATTCATCTGCACACCACCCACACAAAAAAATAATTCCTCCCAGCGGGAGCAATAGGTTGGCAAGCTGCACTTTCATTATATTATCATCCACTGCGTTTGTGATGAGGCCTATCAAAACAGTGCAGGCTGAAATTCCCAATTGTGTGGCAGTGGAAACAGCATAACCAAGCAGGTAGATAGCACAGCTCTCCTGTAATATTAAGTGAGTGGAGGTAAGGTCATGTCTTCCTTTAAATCCAGCTGAGCGAAAGGAGGTTGTCAACAGACCTAACACCCCTAACAGAGGTATGGATTTCAGTGCAGGGTAACTGCAGCAGCTACACCAGCATCATCTCTCATCCACACCAAGACACTGAATATAGCTGCTCAGGTTACCTTCACCAATGATAGGTTCCCTATTGTCTGTCTCTCTGGAGAGGGAGCTTCAACATCCAGGTCTCTGTCGAGGAACAGTTGCTATCTAAACAGCTCTAAGAAGGCCCAATCTAGATATTTGCATAGGACTCAGTTCACTTGGTAAGAGGAAGGAAGATAAATCTATTGACAATAATGAATCTGTCATTCGAATAGACTTCCTAAAAGTTGCACTACCTGATTTACACACTGGCTGTAGTTACGTCATGTTACAGTTATTTCTAAACAAAAAGGGGCTTGTGGTTTTCCGTCTCAAATGTCACCTAGAACACATTTAGAAAGCGGAGTATAGACTTGTGGCTGTGTGTTGCCAACAAATAGAACTAATCATCTCTGAGATATACAGTAAAATTACAATACATTTTAAAATAAATTAGAATAATTATATATTAATTATAATTATAATTTACCATATAAAGAAGCTGCTTTCAGGATAGTAGCTCAAAAGAGAGTCTTATACTGTAAATACATTTCTAAAGCTAAGCTGTCAATTAGATACATGCGATGTCTCTTTTTTGTGCTCATTTGCTGCTTTTGTAAAATGTAAATCATAGGAAAGTGTCAGCTATAATGTTAATCTCCTTAACCCTTTCCTTGAAAAAATACAGACATTACTTTCAGGGGGAAATATGGGATGAAAACATTTTACTTTTCAAGGGTGTCATGTGCATTATTAAATTCACAAATATTAATGGAGAATGGTTCAAATATTCCAATGCTGCTGTTGTGGAGCACCTACCATACTGGATATATAATGAGCCGCGTGATGAAGAATACCACACTGAACACAATGAACAGGAAGTCACATAAATGTTGGTACTTGGCATAGTTGGCCAGCTTGGCTGCCTGTAGAAAAAAGAAAACGATAAAAAGAAAACGAGGTGATTAGCTTTGTGCTCCTGTAACGTGCAGAATTTATTTCACACATTATCTGTGCCAAATTCCTTGGCGCTAACTCTTAATCTGTTTGGGTCTCAGCCAAGTGGAAGAGACTAGAAACATTAGACAACAATCAGAAGCCATTTCCATTGTTTAGGAAGCCTGATATCTGTGGCAAAAAAGGGTACTGAACAATGTCCTGTACCGCTAAAAGCAAACTACCTTAAATGTGAGGCTGCTCAATTGAACGTGTCGGTTTAGTTTAACTGTAATATACTGGCATCTTGACAATAATGATATATTTACTTTAAAGTATCAGCTATAGTTGCAAATAGTCAACATATTAATATAAGATGCCAAAAGTGCAGGAAATTAACCCTTAAATTAAGGCTATTAAACATGATTAACAATGCTGTTATCAATATCTGTCATATAATCAGGATTATAGTTTAAGTTGTAATTGTGCAGTTTACAAAATTGCAGCATCTTCAGTTTAACATTAACCACAGGAAAAGTAGGTCATTGATAATTAAATTTATGGTGAGGCTTGTGTTTATTTCTATTCGGTGTCTATTACTGTTCTGTTTCAGATAATGGTTTTGGTTAAAGGTTCAAAGCTATATACATTCTCCATTGTTCACTTTGCCTGTGTGTGGAAAAATGTCTTGAACTAATTAAGTACAAAGTTATCATCTGAGCTGAATATTCAAGGTCAGAAAACAATGAGAAAGCTGTGGAGACGTTCACTCTGCTACCACAAAAGGTTGTGGAAAAAGCCTGTTTGGGACTAAATCTGCTGTATAAACCTGGTTGGCAATCAGTGTGTGCCTTAAAAATTTACTCACTGAGTCATTCAGTGCCAGATTGACCAGATTTAATCGTACTTAGGCCAAATAACATTAATGCCACATAACTGCATGATTATGGCTAAAACAATTAGTCTGTGAGATACTGTGATTGGAATGTATTGAAATATAATAATTAGCCTCTATAATCATATGCAAAAATGGTTAAAATCTCAATATACACTTTGTGGCGACTTTATTATGTACATCTTATAGTTTATGGAAACAGCTTACATCATGTGTTAATAAAGCATAATGTATCCACTCAGGGTTGAGAAGCTAATATTCAGCCGAATGTTAAAAAGGGCATGATGTGATTTAAGTGATTCTGAACGTGCTATGGTTATTGGTGCTGACGCTACGTTTCCAGAAAAGTCCCAAACCTTCTGGGACCTTGATGCACTTCCGTGTTGAGTTTACCGAGAATGGTGCAATACACAAGAAACATCCAGTCAAGCTGCACTGAGAGGTCCTGAGTGATGAGTGAGATCAGAGGAGAAAGGCAAGACTGTGGTGACTAAGGTGAAATGGGATGTTAGAAGCCATAAAATCTGCAGGAAGTGAGTGACATAATTGAGTCGGCGTGGACCAAAGTCCCCTCGTAATGTTTACAAGACCTTACTGAATCCGTGCCAAAAAGAGTACAGGCTAGTCTGAAGACAAAATGGGTCCTACCCTTTACTGTATCAACACACCATATAAAGTGGCTGGTATGGTTAAACGATGAATTGTGTACTGCTACATCGCAGTTTCTTCTTCAACGTTATTTTCCAGGCATCCATGTCTTGAATGTGGAACTTGATCAATTTAGTGCAGTGTGTGGCCACTGTGTGTAAAGCAGCGTTTTTTCACCGCTGTGTGTAACTGACCTCTAGCAGGAAGTCAGAGGCGTCGTGGACACACATGACCAGGCTGCCCACTCGCAGCATGTTGTTGGCATAGGAGAAGCTGATCAAGCTCACTGTAGCCAAGTGATGGATGAACATGATCAGGAAGTCCTGCAAGCAAAAAAGGCAGAGGGCAGATCAGCATGTGTGTTTGCCTGAAAATTTGTCTTGTGTGTTGTGTGGTTGTAGAGTGCATTTTTAAGTAGTTCCCTGCGCTGCGCCTCGATTTCCCATCGAGGGTAATCGCCCTTCCTGGCATCACTCCTTCTGTGTTTGTTATGACAAAAAAGAAAAACAATAAAAGCTGACAACAGTCCTTGGTAACAGTGAATACCCGTCCCAACAAGGCAAGCTACTGTGAAGCTGAAAATCATGCAGCTACAAAAGTGGAACTGGAGAGAGATTTCCTGAAAACCCAATAATTAAATATTATTATATAATAAACTCTCTACAGAGAGTATTTATTCAAAGTTAACTCTCACAAAGATAGAAATGTGTATAGAGGCTATGGAACATTAAACATGGCAACATGATACATCTATACTTAAGGCATCACATTTTGAGTTGATACACTTCCTTGATGCAGAAATGCTTTTTTGCATTATTAGAAGTGGTTCCCCTCCTGAATATTTCTAGTATTTTGCCTCCTTGGCAATCCTCTATACCCTTCACAGTTGTACTGTTTCAGTGTCCAGTTTCATATATATAAAACTTGTTTTATATTAAGTAACATAAAGTGCACTACGGCAGGTACAAAACTATTTCATGTGTGCACCAAACAGACAGCTAAATCAGTTGTTGTTTTAGTGTCTGACTCAACCGGCAGTACTTGATTTATGCAGCCAGAAACTTGGACACAGGGAGAAGACTAAGGTCAAAGATTAACACGACCAAAAAATCAAAGACAAACAATCAGGCACCGACTTAAGAGCCCACAGCGTTGACAGGAGGCATCTGCATCTGACAGCAAAGTCATCTGGGCTGACAACAGCTCAGAGCAAGGCTGTAATGTGGAAAACCACCACACTATTTACATCTTTGCTGAAGGAAATGAGTCTGCTAGAGTTGGTCAAAAACAATATTTGCAAGTCCTCTCAAATAATGGTACAAGTTGAGATATACCTGCTTTATCTTTCAGCTTCAAAAGTTCATGTATCACACAATATATTCATACTTCTCTTGTTTTAGCAAGTTTTAAAAATATATTCATATTTTCCCAAAGTCTGGCTCAACAGCAAGATTTGTCATTTTGTTCTGGCTCATTTAATTATTGTAGGTAGGCTCATTTTTTTTGTAAATCCTTTGAGACATGTTTGTGATGGAGGGCTGTATCAATAAACAAACATGAACTTGAACTTAATTATCGATGTGAAGTATTTAAAACAAGGATAGCCAAGCTGGATTTCTGTAAACACTGGCTTTTTTTGTTCAAACCCTTTAAGGGCAAATGCAAATCTAAGCACTTCAGTATTTTAGCTATGACATAATGAAGAATGCAGACTGAGATTTGGGCCATTTGTACTAAAGGTTTAACTTCCTGCTATAAGGATGGAGTTTGGATAGCCAGTGGTGTGGTATGTGTCTGCCATCAATGGATTTCATTGCACGGTCTTGAAAATGGCAATCTCACTGCTCTTAGGCAGTCCAAATTTGAAAATTTGAGTCATTAACCACATAGTTTCCTTTTATCACCATTTCTTGCTGGAATGCTGGCTGCTTTACTTGTCTGGAAATACCTGTACATGTCGGATTGTTCTACATATGTTTTGTTCCTTGTTGTTTAACATGTAAATTTACTCTCTACCTTTGTGGTTAGAGCCAGTTTGAAAAGGTGATGTTCATCACAACGTGACTTCCTTGTGTGGAGCAAAGGTTAAAAAAAGGTTAAGCCCACTGGGATTTCCAATACGAATGACAGCCTTCAGCTTTATAGGTACAAATCTACTGATGCAATTGAGAGCGAGTTGAGAGTTGCAGTTGAGAGTGAGCTAGCTGCTTCAGCTGAACATCACACGATGAATCAGATAATTCAATCACACAGAGAACATGAATTACGCCAGCTGCCTCTGAGCATTCAGTTCATTTCCTCCAGTCTTAAAACAAGCCGCCCTGGCCTACTTTCCACTATCATGCTGACTGCATGAAACATTGGAAACATTAAAATGCATGTGTTTAGTGGCAGCTCTAACCCTCTGCTGCTCTGTGGAATTTGTGTAATTCTATTATTGTTGGGCCTATCCCATCCTGCCATCACATGACAGTTGGCGCCCTCATGCTGAAACTACGAGCCATTCACATATTGGACCCCCCCACCCCCTCCACCATCACCACCACACACACACACACACACACACACACACACACACACACACACACACACACACACACACACACACACAGAAGAA
>OMKZ01055055.1:2037-43077 GCA_900302535.1 Neoniphon sammara | reverse complement strand
TAGAAAATATCTACATGTCTTGTGCATCATTTTATACACATTTCCCTGGAATTCAGCAGGGCAGATTTGGGGTCTTTGGAAAACTTGGGATCTCCACTACAATTTGCAATAAAGTTCTGCAGGTTTGAAGAAAGCTCGGCTGCACAGCGATGATGAAACCCACAGGACGATCAGTTTAAGAAGTTAAATCGCAGTAACTTCCATTCCGGAGTGAAAGTCATTTTATGGCAAGAGTTCTAGTGAATGGACAGTGACCTGGCTTCCACCCATCTGCTGTCTTTGGCTTCTATTGTCCTCACACACACACACACACACACACACACACACACACACACACACACACACACACACAACCCGCTTGTCACAAAGGTTCAGACTTAATCCACCAAGACATTCAGTGTATGCATACATTTGAAAAAGCGGCATCATACACATACATAGGCACATATACACACACACACACACACACACACATTCTGTCACTGCCAAATGACAATAAACACTAAATATTTATCATGGAGTGGCAACATTGAGAATCCACTGCAGTCTAAGCTGACAGAGAGAGACAGAGACACGGTTGTTGCTCTCACCTTCCTTTTAATGTCGGTGAACTGGGAGAACATGAGTGACCAGTAGAAGGCCAGCTCTGTCACATAGTAGTGGTAAAGGCCTGGAGTCAGGACCTAGAAACAGACAGGTTCAGTTTAATGTAACAGTTAATATGTTGTCTTTTTATTTTGAAGGTGTTAAGCAATACTAAGCAATACAGTTGCTGAACGACACATAAGTACCTTTATAAGTAGGACTGGGTTAACAAAATCAAATATCTGCCCAAATACCTAATACCTTATCATATCGCTATCGATATGATAAGGATAAGTATTGGTACTTTCATGAAACATTTATGCACAAGCGATTATTTATTAACAATCAATAGTGATGTAGCTATGATGGCCAAGCAGGTAAATAACAGAGCAGCTAGAACAGTCTAATAAGGTCAGAAAATCGCATCAATTCACTGTAATGCAGCCTTAAAACCAGGAAAAAAACAACACTTAGGCCATATCACGATATTACAATATATTATCAATGTATAACCTAGCCATAAGTATGAGTGGAGATTTTCAGCTAGCACATTAGTGTATAAACTAACAGTGGCAAGGTCACAGGTGCGCATTTCTCAGGTATTTTATAACAGCATCAAACATGTCACAGCCAATCAGAACTGAGGACCGAAACTGTCATTTTATTCATTTTCCAAAATGGACACAATACAGTCATTGTCAGTGTCTACCCACAGACAGGCAGAAAGCAGGGAAAAGAAGGACATAAAAACCATAAAATAATATTGACCAGATTGATTTTTTATGATACAATATCATACACACAGGGACAAGATAAAGCTGGTGAAGTAAAACCAAACAGGCAAAGGGAGCGGCGAGTCAACACTAGACACTTTTCTGCACATGGTCCCTAATATAATGTGATTATAATGTAACATGATTGAGTTTACTCTGTCTTTGGGAAATGGGTCCCTTCATGTATGAAATGATTGATGTAATCAGTGGCTATTGTGTGAGCTTACCACTGCATCTCACCTGATAGGGGTAACTGTACCAGCAATGCCGCGTATCCCACATCCAAGGCGACTGTACACAAACAAACACAAGCACACACATTAGTTCAGCAAACAAATGCTAATGCTATTATCTGTGCAATTAAAACAAGCCCGTGAAATTTCGTAAAAGAAAAACAAACAAAGCAAACAGCAATGTTCTCCCCCCTGATTGTGACTGCTTCCCTAACAGATCTGCACATGTGCTCACCTGCCACAGGAAGCGGATCCCATAGGTAAATATGCACAGATAAAATGTAAACCTCCACCTGTGAGTCAAAAAAAGGGCATATAAATCCTAACTGACAAAAACTGATCAGAGAGAATGCAAAATGTATTGTACACATCTGCGCACACATTTACAGCTATCTGCATCGTTACCACACCTGCTGAGAAAACACAGCAGCTGTGTGCTCGAGCCTGCAGCCAGGTCAAAGGGGAACACAGCAGGCATGAACTTACATGCTTTCGCAGAACTTGGTGTGCGTACTGGGTTTATCTTGGTTCCTGCGGTGCCTGAACCAACGCTGGACCTTGCGCACCTCCCAGTCCAGCTGCTTGGACAGCCCGTCCAGATGGCGGGAGTCTGGGTTCTGAGGGGAGAGGAGCAAAGCTTCACAAAACAGCCTGGTTTCAACTGACAAGATGACCACTGCTTAGTCATTATGTTCATGTCCTGTCAGCAATTTCAGCCAATTTTTCACTGTTTAGTTTGATAACAGAGACCCGACATATCTAAAATAATGAGCGTGAACTAAGCAAATACAAGAATCATCAGGTCAGCATCCGCACTCAAAGTTTCAGAAAATGAGAGAAGCCATGATAGAAGTGAAACATTTTTCTGCAAATGCTGTTAAGTAACAATTCGGCCACAACTGTATTCTTGCATAATTGTTTCGTCACACACGGCTGTGACCAAGTTCAGTTCCTCCAGTGGAATTTCCATCCCCCAAACAAAATCCATGACTCCCTTTTCATCTTGTTGCCAGCAAAGATGATTTGTTTCATTAACAAACAATTAGTTTCACTGCCTAGATTCAGCCTCTCAGAATCACATGTTAGGGAACTCACCCCCCTGCTTTTTTTCCAGGCAGTGTGGTAAAATTGCGAATTCAAAATAAGGGAAATAGTCTAAGATAAACTATTGCCTGTGATCTTATGACATTAAAGTGTTGTGTTGGCCCTGACAGGCCTCGTCTTTTTCGGGTGTGGACTGAGGGTTGAAATGCCTATTGCAGATTGCATTTACTCAGTGACTCAATAAAAAACAGACGAAACACTTCCCAGCCAGTGCTTCCTTGAACATACTCAGGGGCATGTGCTGCTGTGCTCTATGGCATGGCCGGCTCAGCTAGGCCTTTCTTTGTGTGCTGCATTTTACAATACAGGTAATGTGTAGCTTACAGGATATGAAGGAGATGAAAGAGCTGAACTGGGTGTGAGAGGCAGTAAAAGAGACAGTGAAACTGTGAAGCATGGAACTGAGGACTATTACCTAACAGTACTTTTTGTAGTTTGGCTGTTTTCATACCAGGTCCATACTTTTTTGAGCGTATTACCAGTACTGTAAACACATAGACTGTTGTAATGTGACCTGCTGATGGTAAATTACAATTTCACTGCAGCCAAAACTAGTACATGATGCAGAAGTTCTCTTAGTTTTTGTGATTAGAGCTCTCAATTAAATGTGAGAGAGAAAAATGTAGGCCAGTGAAGTAAACATCAGCATGTCAGTGGGAACCACAGGTGGCACTGAACCCTTATTCCAGACTGAACTTCAGAGGGCAGGGAAAGACAAGGGTTAAGGTCAATTTACTTGATTGAAAATGTAAAATGAAACCGCACTTCACATGACAATGATGGAGCTCTCATTTGTAATACTGCCTTTACAGAGTGAATAGAATAGTGAAGAGAAACTTTTTAAGGCAGACAATTTCCAGGCTGTGGGTAGTGAAGAAAATACACATAGTGAACTGATTCAGTTTACACTGAGGTGACTGAAAAGCTGGTCAAGACAAATATAAACAGAAAGGTGGAATGCAAGCAGTCACGAAGAGGGCCGTATCTAGATTCAAACAGGAGCAGAATGACTGAAGGTGTATGCAATGTAAGTAAATAGACAAGAAAGTAAAGTAAGAAGCCTAAGTAAATAAAGTGAGTAAGTCAAGTAAGGATAGTAAGTTAGTTAAGAATGTAATGTAAGCAAATGAAATACAGTAAGTTGCCTAAGTAGCAAGTAAGTAAGTAAAAGTTGCCTAATGTTAGTAAAAGTAAAGGCAACTTCATACTATAATTAAGAGCCACCAGGATGCAGGATCACCTGTGTTCATCCATAAAAAAAGAAAAGGCATAGTTTTGCCTCAAAAACTTTTGCCTATTATCTATGAAGGCACCAGCAATGCACAAAACATTTACCAGTGTCCAGGTGTTTTTCATGAACTATGGAGTCCATTTTTGATTAAATATAACATCCCACAAATTTTATTTGTGCAGGTCTAAGGATGCTCTGTAGTAATTTCTGTGATATTTGTCCAAAGTAACATACTAACATACTAAAATATGTTAGAGCTCTCTATTAAATAAGAGAGAAAAATGTAGGCCAGTGAAGTAAACACAGTGAAGTAAAATATTTTTTTTTTTCAAGTTTAGGCAACTTCTATAGTGCTAACATCAAGCCTATTTACCCACGTGTTCAGTGGCCACCATTTGACATGGGAATGAAGCTATGCACCAAATTTCATACATTTTCTGGCAAGGGAAGACACTCATAGAAATACAGGAAGGAGCCGGCAACAGACCATGTTCGCCCCTAAGTATGCCTGCCCATGTATGGTACAACCTAAAAGGAAGATAAAAAAAAAGAAGAAACCAAAGAAAACAGTATCAGTGTGGTACCTTTGTGATGGATGTAAACACTTTCTCCAGCACTGCATGGGGCTGAGCTCGCCGTCCAACATCGGCCTGTATGTGGAGACTCCGGGCACAGGTGCTGGCTATAAATCTGTTATAGGGCGAAGACATCAGAGGTGAACAGTCGCTTACACATTAGCTCTGGAAGGAAAACATGCCAGACCTGTTTGATAAACACCGAAAAGCTGTTTCATATTCAATACTATGACATCTATTCCAGGATGAATAAATACTTCCCAAATAAAACCCCGATCAGATCAGAGAGAAAGAGACTTATCAAACGAAAGCAAGAAAGATGGGTAATTTCAAATATGCATCTGTTTACATGTGAAATCAGAAAAACATGAGCAGGCTGTATTGTTCCTTTGGTACGGGTGTGTGGTAAGACAGGCTACTTTGCCTCTTTTGGTTGGCCCGCATTTTGAATGGCATTCAATCAGCAATCATTACCCCTCAGTCCAGGGTTCCTTCACGCTCTCAATTCAACACCACAGTAAATTCTGTTGGGTCAAGTTGGAGCGCTCCGTGTATCTATTTTTGTTGCCTTTTTATGATCCGGTCCAGTTGAATTTAAAGGACAAATCAATCATTTACAAGGCTATGTGCTGTCACAACAGGCGTTGTAAAAAAAATTAAAGTGAAAACCCACCCTTAAACAAACATACAACTGATCTTGAACCTTTAAGTCCAGATCGGTGAACATGAATATTTCTTCACAGACGCAGCAGAAGTAACCACAGGGATGTTACAGGTACGTAAGAAACAAAATGAAGCTCAATTGGATGTTATAGGCCTGAGTCCACAAGGCCAGTCTTCAATTCATTGTCACAGGGTTGCTCAATGTTTCGTCTCTTGTTGACAATGCAGATTTAAAGCCAGGTGTTCATGCCAGGGTTCCTCCTTGCGCTTGGTGAGAAAAAATTCACTACTTTTCCATGACCTTCCATGACTACTACTAGTCATGGAAGGTACATGCCTTGAATTCTCAAGGCATAAGTCTTGGTTTAATTAAATGTCCTGCTGAGCCACAATTTTTGCCAAAACAAAAGTTGTGTGATTCTCCTTATATCTTATTTCCCATGAAAAAGAATTAAAGAACTAAATGCAGTGTGGCAAAAGTTTTGTCTTGACACAGGCTCAGGTATAAACCTTGTTAGACATGATGTGGAGAAATGATCAATGAATATATAAGACAGCAGACAACCACAGTCAAAAGCAATAAAAGTGCATGAAACAAGCGATAAGCAGCATTCGAGTAAATGACTGTAAAATGACCACAATTCACTGATATTACATGAATTCCCCATCTGGAATAAGGTTGAATTCTTCAAAAATATCACAATATTCTACCAGGTTGGCAGAATATTGATTTAACTGGGTGAGACTGCATTGGTAATGTTAGTTTAGGCTAGATTGTCAACCTTGTGGTTGGCTGTGCCCCTTGGCTTTAATGAGAAATGCAAATGGTGCGACCAAGCATTAAGGGAAAGCACAGCACTGATGTAGGAACCTTCTTCCCAAACATGTGACAAGTGGCTGGTGAGGAAAAGCACCCGACTACAATTCAAAATATCAAGGTGGAAGGTGCATTAAGCCATGGCCATTTGTGACATGGCAGCTGGAGTACCTTCTCCTGTCTGATACACCTGTAACCTCCATTTTCTGTTATATAAAACCTGCAATCTGATAGGATTTCATCTATGTAGGTGTCATTTCTGGTAAGATTTGAAGCAACAGCTCAACATGATCCATTTCACTGCTCTATGATGACAGTTTTCCGCAGAGAACATGTATTGCAAAACTGAAAACGTTAGCATGATCTACAGATAAAGGGATTTGGCATCAACAAGTGAGAAAACTCAACTGAAAATACCCATCTCTGCTTTGAATTCTATGTTGCAAGCATGCTCCCATTTCACTTTTCTAAGTAAAAACTTTAAAGAATGTTCTTAATGTGTGATAGAATCAGTTAAGTAAATTAGTATGAGCATAAGCTGTCAAACACACAAACTATTAGACCGTGACATGAGATTTTTATCTGGGTAAACAGGGCAAATCAATCGAGTTTATAGTAGAGGACGGGACGCCATTCTGTATTGCAGCCAAACTTCATGATTCCGGCTGATAAGATGTGTGTATTTTTAAGGGTTGTAACAATTCTCCAAGTCCATGGTTCAGTTCAGACCTTGACTTAAATTTTGTTTTATTAATTCAACTGGAATTTGGAATATCAAGAATACTAAAGAACACTATGAAGGTAGGTTCACTTTGTAAATTAACTTGAGATAGATTAACATATTAACAAAGTAAACAAACAAACATAAATAAATAACTTAAGACCTAAAACCTAGCCTACTCATTTACTAACTCCTACCTCTGGCACAAATCTATTTTAACATAAAACTTCCCTCATGAAGCTTGAAGTCTTATAGCCCAGTAACATCAAACTGCTCTGGTATCCTTTCACCAAGAATGAGCATGGCCAGTTGTGTAACAGCAGTGAAACCCTCCATATCTTGATGACAATTCCATTGTGTCAGTGCTATACTAGGAGAGGGTTCCCAGTGGAGGGAATCTGACACTCACCGCAAAATAACCTGAGCCATTGTATTTCATTACGGGTGAAGGAGAGAAAAAAAAAAGCCTTTTGTCTGAATCAGGACTCACACTTCTTGCCCTCCCTGTTCTTGTTGTCTCTCAGCAAAAACCAGCTTTACCTCTTGGCTCTGAGGTCAACCTGTTTTGAACTGATGCTTTGGAGCAATGAAAAGTATGCGGATTACAGGGCTGTGCCACATCACTTTCAAACAAGCCCATCTGGGATCAGGTCCAAAACCTTTCAAGATAAAATGTACGTCAAAAGCACAGATGAATTATGTTGTAAATGGGTCGTCTTAAGATGACTCCTGACTTGAATAATAAAACTTACATGGACAATCATATTCTACGAGTTGGCATCAGTGTTTTCAAATGGTGGATATATCAACATGGAATGAAACACTTTGTGTCCAATAATTGTGAACAGATGTTTTATTATTCAGCTTTAAAGACTCTACTAATTTGAAAGTGAATTGGCCCAAATCCCCAATGGACTGGTGACTCTGTGGCATTTAAATACCCCGAAAAACAAACAAAAAAAAAATCATCCAGCGGAGAAAAGAAGTCGTCTAGAATAGATAGTTCAGTTTCTCATGACACTGTGCTGTTAAACATTACTTCAGAAAATCCACATTACTGCTTACACTCAGCTGTCTGTTTTAGTGCACCATGAGTGTAAAACACTTTAACGAGCGAGGAGGACCAACACACAGTCTCCATGACGACAATATCACTGTGATTTGTCTCCTCTGGAGTTGGCACTTTGATCACCTAAAAGCTCAAGGGCAACACTAGATTACCATGCATGCTCTTAACCGCCTTGCATGTCTGATTCCGTCAACCTGAATTAACTCAGTGATGACTCAGTAATACCTGTCTCTCTCACTATCTAGGTATTAAATAGCAAACGATGATCAGTATGCAGACAAGAAAAAAGGTACCCTAAGCTATTATGCAATGGATATGGGCTATGGGTTATATCTACAGGGGTTTTCTAATAAGCACAGGCCTTCCAATTTATGACAATCAAGAGGATTAATCCACTAAAACATCCCATGCTAGCCTGAGCCTGCAGTGAAAATCAGCAGCTTACAGCAACAGGAGAAAGGAAAAGCAAGAGACGTAAGCTAATCTATTTATGTCAGATGTCAAAACATCCCTGTTCCTCCTCAGAACCTGACCACTCCAACGTATACAAAGCTTGTTAGCAACAGACAGGCTCAGTAAGGTCTGTGTACACTGACACTGGTGGCCCTGATGACTGTGAAGGGAACAGCAGCAAACGACAACCTTGACACTGGAAAGACAAAAAAATCTTCCCAGTTCCAGGCCTTACTCTATTCATAGCAAAGATCTAGATGGCTTTGTAGCTTTTGTTTGATTTGCAAAAGGTATTAAGAAAAACAGAAATGGCAGTCAGTTACCTTTAAGAAACATTGGGAAGAAACAAGAGGAAACAATGTCTAGGTTCAGGGCAGTAAACAGAACACAGAACAGAGGATGTTTAATATGACATGTCCACATTTAGTTTACAGTGTCTTCCTTTATTTGTCGAGATCTACACTCTACAGAGACAGCCCTCCTTTTGAGATGCTTTGCCAGAGGAAGAGCCTGATAGCTACAAGGCAAAAGTCAAAACATGCAACGACAGATTACAAGGCAAGTCTGGCTAATCATAATCCCATGCGCATTATTGTTTGTAGTCTTAACACTGCTCAACCCATGACAAGGCTTACAAGGGCCTATAGGCGTGCACACACAAAACAGCATGACTGCGTCCATCTACAAAGTCACTGCCAAGAGCAAAGCAGTGATTAGGATTAAAAAGAAGAAGAAACTGGTCTAAAAAGGAAGCCTAGCTCTGTTGAGGAAAAATGTCACCTGAAGTGAGGAAAAGAACTGCTTGCAGGTAAAAGAAGGCTTCTGCAGAAAGACTTGCTTGATAATTGTACGCATAAAATGTTTCTTCCCTAGAACAAAGGCGGATATGTTTGGAGGCAGAGACAGACACTGGTGAAATGGGAAACTTTCAAAACCATGCTGATAAAACTGATCGCAGTTTTTGTGTTGCTTACTGCCATGCCGGTATTCCAGTATTTATTCTTTATGGCGCTGGTTTCATATAACACAATGACAGATCTAAATAATATCAGATTTCTTTGTATTATCTAGACACCCATCTAAACACCTTAATTTCTAAACAAGCAAACAACCACTCTAATCAGGCCATGTGGCAAAAACACGGTGGCAGGATGTGTCTGAGAGGGCAGACCATCAAATATGAGTATGAAACTGCGTGCATGCATGTGTGTGCAGAATGAGCGTGTTTGGTGTGGCATTATGTGTGTGTCAAACAGCACGCGCTGTGTCTGGGCTCCAGAGCTGCAGAGGGGAGAGAGGGAAACCAAGCCGTGGTCTCATGGTTTTCTGATGAATAAATGAATGAGCCGTTCAGCTGGCCACAGCGACCGAGTAAATGGTCTCGCTCATGGACGGAAACCTCACGAGAGAGGACAAGACGATCATCCTTGGGACAGCCTGCTCAGCTACACAGACACCAAACTGTAGCGTTCCCAGCAGCAACACCTTAGCTGCTCTCCTGAGTAACCTACAGTATCCGATTGCTCCGTATTCACAGCCACTTAACCATGTCCAGATTGAAGAGACAATGCCTGGCTAGTGTGTGTTCAGGGTTGACCCCATTTGTCTTGTCAAGAAACCATGCCTAGGCCACATGTAACTCCAGTTAACCGGCTAATTTACATTTCCAGAAATACTTCATCTGTCCTACTCCTCCCTGCACTAAGATGATGCATTGCTCAGAATCAGGTCTAACCCAGGCTGCAATGGGGTGCAGATCTAAGATACCTGAGTTGGCTCATTTCTTATGTGAAGCATGGAACAGAAATTAATTAGGTAAAAGAATGCTCCTTTTTGCCAAAGTCCATTTTATTTTGTATACATGTTGCATGTATCTTACTTAACTTGTATGCTATGAAGATAACACAGGATTTTCCCATTATAAGCAATAGCAATATTCTAAAGGCCTAATCTGGAATTAGAGTACAGAGCCATGTCTGCTGCCAAGATGTTGATTTTATTGGTTCAAGCACCACTACGTTCTTAAGTTGCTTTATTAAACTTGTGACATTGGGACTGGGATGGTATCAGACAGCTAAGCATGAGTTTTAAGTGAGCTGTTTATTTGTAAGAGGTTTATTTAAAAATGGATTAGTTAAGCTTTGCAAAATAGACATTTGTTTCAGTGGAAGATGGAGGACTGGGAGAAGAGATTCATGAGGAGATAACATATGCAATATTATCTCCTCATAAATCTCTTCTCAGCAAGTCCTACACATGAGAATCTAAGTTTAGATAACCAGCTGACCACAATATAGGACTGAGACTAAGTCTTTCCTCCATTAACACAACAATGGCCATATAAATACTTCTCTGAAACCTTGAATAGAATGTCGTCTCATTCAGGTTTTGATTAAGTAGATTAGCTTTTCCTGTGGCCACTGATACTGATACTGTGACAGGATGGAAGTGGCTTGGGGTTAGGTCTGCCATCAACTGTCAAACCTCCTGTCAATCAAATGACATCAACACTAAGTAAGTAAGTATTTATAATTATAGCAGCTTCCAAAACCAGGGTAAACGCGCTTGAAAACAAAAGGAATGCAATATATAAAAAAACAAAAAACAACAACAACAAAAAAAAAAAAACATGGACCTAAAAATAGGCCTAAGGAAGTAAGAGTAAGACAGTAAAATCAGGCACATACATAAAATAAAAAATCAAGACAATAAAATAAAAAAGAGATAAAAGAAAAGCAGACAAGCCAGAGAGTAAAGTCGGGTGTTGTTAATGGCTCACATGAAAAGGCGAATTTTGAGATGTTAAAAACAATCAAGTGATCTCAAGTGGAGTCTCACACTCAGGGAGGCAAAGCAGCAGATGAAAATGCCACTCTTGAACCCCCACCCCTCTCTCCTCCCTGGTGAACAGGCTAAACAAGCCCTATAAGTTTAGGACATTTTTTGAAGGAGTGCATGTGAGGAAACAAGAATTAAAGGTGAGGTGCATGTCGCATCCCATCTCCCCTGTCTTGATGAATGCCTGTCACAGCAGACTGACCCAGAAACGTCAGACCCGGTTTGAAACTGCCTAATGTGCAATTCCAATAAATCTCCCCCTCTTATCAGTATAGTAACAGTAGACATGATCCCCCTTTATCTCTTTTAGGGAGAAGGGTTATTAGATAACTGATCAACTATGCAAAAGCCAAATGGATAGCCATAATCCATTTCCCCCGTCTGCTATGGCAAAATGCCTCCATGACATGTCTCCACTTGGTTGTGTAGCAAGCATGCAGCTGCTTGGCATTCAAGTGTGCATCAAGCCAGGGTATGTGTTGAGCGCCATGTCATCACATCAATGGCTTCTCTAACAAAAGGCGCAGTTTCACCTTTGTACAGGGCACCAGCAGACAGACGGATGGACGGGGACCCTGTCCGCCAATATCTGACACGGTGTGGCAGTTTGACAGCAGGCTGACAGGGTTTTGGCATCACTCTCTAGCATGCACGCACGCATCAGTTGGTTTGACTACAGGAAGCAAAGCAGCAGGCTAACAGGAGCTAAAACACAAACTGGGGTCTGGCAATCCCAGGGTATCCCTGACAGCTCAAGTGGGGGTTCCCGGCAAAATGAGGGTCAATAATACAGAATTCACCTGAAGTTAGCACAAGGAAATGTGTAATGACTTATCTGACAAGTTAACGCTCTTTCTCTCCTGATACCTCCCAACCTACAGCAGAAAAAGACAAAAAACTCTTCCCGGGGAACAAAACATTTGCCAAACGAGAGGTTAAAAGCGTTTATTCACTGGGGTCCTTAGCATGCAAAAGTTTGGGAACACCCCTGTTTAACCCTGTTAAACCACAGTTCCTTTGATGTAAAACACACATTCCTGTCCATTTAAGCGAATCGTTTCTCACAACTAACAAGCCGTGCGTGTTTTTCAAGAAAATAGTCGTGTTATACCAACCTCTCGAAAACTATCCTGACGGCGAAAATCCCCAAAGCCAGCGGCAAGGCAGAAAGCAAGTGTCCAGCTTTGGGATACTCCACCCCGGGCGCTGGGTCTGCCAGATCCGCCCAGGTTACGTTGTGTGGCAGCCAAAACCTCTCGTTCCAAAACCAGGCTGAGAGAGCAGCCATGTTTCACAGTGCTTTGGCCTCGGACGGTAAACAAAACAAGTTTCTTATCCGTAAGGGACGATGTATAAAACTTGTCCAACGCCTCCTACTCCAGGGCCACTAAGAGATGACTTACCACACTCAACTTTGCCGCACCAGTGTCAAGGTAACCCGAATACAAATGTGACTTCCGGTTGCGAACGTCAAAATAAGACAAACGTACAGTGAGTTGCGATGGTTAGAGTGATATTGTATAATAAAATGTCTGAAGCATCGAATTAGTTCGAGTCCATGTGTTTTTATCACCCCGCCAAGTGCTTTCGTAAGATATCTGTCGCTATGTTCACCCGAATACACATTTTCTCACGAGCGACTATTTTATGCTATTATTTTGTACGCAGAACAGTCGCGCATCCGGTTTTAACAGCACTGTCATTAGCTAGCTTGACGCATCTTAGTTACCGCCCTGAGAACTGGAATTGAGGAAGTGAAGTGAGTCCCACCCCTCCCACACTAAAAACTCAGTAAAGTGATGGGTGGGTGGATGCTTGCACGCATGTTGTCGCTTTGTCATTTTATTAAAACAAGAACGGTGTGACATCTTTTGATCGGCTTTTGTGACATCCTTCCTTGTTTGCTTTTGGTACTTCCGCTCAGTAATCGTACAGATAAGCTATCTAAAAAGTTGCTTTATAAAATGAAGATAAAGCTGGCCTAAGGTGATGCACCAATGATTAATGTGATGGCACAGCCTAGTGGTCGTTGGTGGTATTACATGCACAAATTGTTGAAGTTTAAGTCATGTGTAAGCACCCACTTGATTTTCCTCAAAAGGCTCACACATACATTTCCCCAGTCATAATGCTTACATTGACTACAAAGCCGAACTCACTATTTACTGATTCAAAAGTAGTTTGAAAGGGAGCTGAAAGTAGCTGAAATATACTAAGTGAAATCAAATGCAACGTGTATGATTTATATACAGTACGATTATGATGAAGTATGTCAGGCAGGGATATCCCTCTATCGTTGTCTTGGAGCGAGGATGAGGCAGCTGCAGTCTATCCACACTCAGCTCTCTAATTATAGATGGACATTTGCCCCTTTAGAGCATGTTATTATTAGAAATCTCATAGGGCACTTGACTCAATAACTATGTGAGGGATTTCTGCCAGGGAATCCAATTATAAACAGTGCCAAATTATGTAACTTCATGGTCAACCTTTAGGAACTGAGTAACTGAGTTGACGAAAAAAAAAGTGTGATCAAGAGAAAATGGACTTAAGCCCATTTCTAAGTCCAGAAAGGGACAAAGAGGACTCATCAATCTCTCAGCAACTGAGGATCATGATCCTAGTAGAGCGGGCTAGTTGTAAAGCCAGTGGCAATCCTGCTGGACACAATTATTATTTATGGTGCCAGTGAGACTTATAGGGGTGCAGTGTCTTGCTCAAGGCTCAAAAATACACTGTTTGGGCATTAACCTATGACCTTTTAGTATGAGGGCAGGCATTTCCTCATCACATGCATATAAAAAAAATCAAGAAAGCGAATGCATCTCCAGATGTACTATTGGGTGATTCAAAAATATGGCGATGAAATGAAATTGAATGCAAGCGTGATCATTGTTTACCACTACCATTCTGGACACTGGTCTGAGTCTTTACCCCATCACTTATGAGCAGTGTGCATGAGGAGAGGACGTGCAGTAAAGGAGAGGCTGAAGTAGATGCTGTAGAAAATGGTAAAGGTGAAAAGTTTAGAGTGGCACACTAGTTCAGCTCAGGTCAGGTTACAGTGTGGCTGCAGAGTACATTCGTTTGCAGGGAACGTTGTCTGCTAGGTATCCAGGATCCAGACCGACCGAGAGTCCGTCAAGGTAGTAAGAATACATTGAACATGAAAACAGACAAATAAATAGCTGTAAATTACTCCAAAGATTTATTCAAAATACTTTTCATGTAATTGGGCTACATCTCAAGAACTCCAAAGGACAAACAACACAGTAGGAGTTGTGTTATGTATTAAAGTGCTTTAAAACTCATACATGTCAGTCAAAAAGCAGTTTAAGGCACTTTCACTTTAAAGACAGTGGGACATTTCCACATTAGCGAGATCAACCAGTTTAATTGTAATACCCTTTTATGCACTAGTTTATGGCAAACATTCTAACTTGGAAGATTTATGTAACAAAAAAATACTTGTTTATAATAAGGAAAACAAGAGTTGGAAACAGGAGTCATGTGTTTGGTTGTGATGTAATAACAGAGGGTCATCACAGCAGCTCAGGTAGGGAGGGCAACTCCGCTCCCTTTTCCCTTATTTTTATTTATTTATGTTTTTTTTTTTTTTTGGAGGTTAAGACAAGTGGAGCTAGATGAGGCTTGTCATCTAACCTGTTCCTCCTTACACACCAACAAGCACCCGGGCTCATTGGTGTGTAAAAGTCACTTCCAAGCGTATATCAGTCAGTCCTTTACATGTGCTCCGGGTGGTTCTGCAAACAGCTGATGAACTCTTTCACTGGGTGGCCATTGAAGCAGATCTGGTAAACAGCATTGAAAAGAGGAAACCTGGAGAGGTGAAAGAAAGGGCACTCATTTATGCCTGCAAAATCCTTACGCAAATTGCATCAGAACAACCTCAAAAATTAATAAGTGATTACAAATGTCCCTGCACAAGCCTCAAGCACATGATAAAATACAGTGAAATGAGTTAAAGTCAGTCATCTGTTTGATGCAACTTACTTGTCCACCATGTTTTTGTGTTTGAGGATGTGGTTGACCTCGGTTGCAGTTGCTGGACCTTGAAGCTTCTGACCGTTCAGGAGCTCCTTCTCCAGTTGCTCAATGGACTAAACAGAGAAATGCTTGGTGTTATAATTTGGATATTATGTTATTACAGTGGCAGAGAAGGTTTTTATAAGGAGAAACAGTGACAAAGCAGCAGAGGAGGATCCACAAGGTGACAGTTTCACCGAACTGCAGATGGAAGCAAGAGCAACACGAGTGCTCAAAACTTCTTTCACTCTTACTGTACCTTTCCTGTTTTGGCGAACGCTTCACCAATCTTGCGGTTGCGTCCACCATAGCAGGTTGTGATGAGGTCAGCAACGCCGCAGCTCTCCAGGAAGGTAGAAGGGGAGACGGGACAGTCTTTGCAGAAGACCTTGGCGAAGGCGATCATCTCCATCAGGCCAAGGCGGATCACAGCCGCCTTTGTGTTGTCACCAAATCCCAGGCCGTCACAGAAACCTGCTCCCACTGCCACAATGTTCTGCAGGAACCAGAGAAGGTGAGAAACTGTTGTGATTGTGAATCACTGCTTTTCAGATCCCTGCTTTTAGGATACTGTTGATTGCTAGTTTGATTGGGAAAGCAATTGTATATTTGTATAAAACAGATTTTCTCTGAAAATAGCGCTTTCATATAAATTGTAACACATACAATCAATGTTCTTTCGCCCCTGCAAACTGTTTTTAACTATTTTCTATCAGCAAATTTCCTTAGGTTTACCTCTTCGCTGCTTTTAATACATACCATACTAATATAATTGAAACTGCAAAACTTGTACAGTGAGAATTCACAAATTGGACAACCATGGGTGCAGAAACCTTTGGCACATACAATGTCACATCCCTGGAAGGTCATAAGTGTGCCTGGTACCAGAGTTCCTCAGGCCAGTGGTCGATTATCAACTTTGTGGTTGTTTCATCAGACTTGCAGCCATATGTTCTGGACACTCGGGTGAAGAGAGGGGCAGAACTGTCAACTAATCACCACCTGGTGGCGAGTTGGATCAGGTGGAAGGGGAGACTATCAGACAGACCTGGTAAACTTAAACATGTAGTGAGGGTGAACTGGGAGCGGGTGGTGGAGGACCCTGTGCAGAGGGTTTTCAAGTCACACCTCCAGAGGAGCTTCTCCCATATCCCGAGGGAGGTTGAGGACGCGAAGTCCAAATGGGCCCTGGTCAGAGACTCAATCGCTGAAGCACCAGCCTTGACCTGTGGCCAGATTGTAGTCTGTGCCTGTCAGGGCAGCAACCCAAGAACCTGTTGGTGGACATCATCGGTGAGGGAGGTTGTCAGGTTGAAGAAGGAGGCCTTCTAGGCTCAACTAGCACAGAGGACCCCACAATCAGCAGAGAGGTACCGGCAGGGGAACGGGCTGCAGCCTTGGCGGTCGTGAAAGCAAAAACTTGGGTGTGGGAGGAGTTTGGGGAGGCCATGGAGAAGGACTTTCGGTTGGCTTCAAAGAGGTTCTGGAAAGCCACCAGGCAACTCAGGAGGGGCAGGCAGGGCCTTCTCCAGTCTGTTCTTAGCAGGGACGGGAAAAGGCCATCTGGGCTACTAGCAGCCTGCTACCACCACGACCCGGAAGTGGCAGAAATTGGATTGATAGATGGATGGATGAAAATTAAAATAAAGGGAATCCAGGGCTTTGTTATACACACTGGTTTATGAACTAATTATACTGTTGAGAAAATCCCACAAATTGAATATTTAAGGGCTATTTTGAGATATTTGGCAAGGTAGTGTGACCTGTCAAGGGACAGTAGGGCAGGTAGATCCATCCATTGGAAGTAAAATACTGACCTTTAGCGCTCCACAGATTTCTACAACATCAGACTCCTCCACCACAGTCACGCGGAAGTTATTGGTCTGCATCAGTTCCTTCAACACGGGGCCGATTGCTTTGTCTTTGCACCCTGTGTGGCATTAAAACATGCAGCACTTAGTAAATGGGCTGACAAACAGAAATTGTATATTTTAGCATGAGAAATACCCAAATTAAAGTTATCAGGTTCTGTGTGGCTGCAGTGATATGGGAAGAAAGGTTGTTGTGGTGCCTTCTGCCCAATGCAGGTGCTGGGATAGTAGGCTACATCCCCTGTGATGCTGAATAGGAATCTATCTATCTATCTATCTATCTATCTATCTATCTATCTATCTATCTATCTACACACATATATATATATCATCATTTATCACCATATCAATCATTTTGTAAAAGTCTTTTTTTCCCCAAATGGTGAATAAAACTCTTCATATTCAAGACACCATTCCTGCCACCTCTGCCCTCCATACCGATAGTTGTTTCGCAGAACTTCTCCTCGGCGACCTCGTTGGCGATATTGGCTCCCATGAGGACTGTCATGGTGATGCCCAGCTTCCCACGGATCACTTCTGAGATCAGCTTCAGACCCTCTGGACCCTCATCTACTCCCTATAGGACACAGATGACTAGTAAACTCACAAACATGCACATAAAGAAGCATGCAAAAAATTACGCACATTCTGCACAAAACATAGTTCCTGTTCCTTATTGTGGTTTGAGATGGCGATTTTAACAGAGAGAGAACTTCTGTGGTACTGATGCCTTCATATATATAGTGAGGTCAAGTGAGCCAGACTCTACCTTGATGAGAGACATCCCTACTGCGTTCTTCTTGATGTGGTCTTTGATGGTGTCACACACTCTGATGATGAACTGGTGAGGGACCACAAAGATCAGGATGTCGGCTCCTTTCACAGATTCAGCCAAGTCTGGGACAGCCAACTGACAGAGCAGAGGGAAACCATGGTAAGACATCCATATGACAACAACACAAAATTAAATAAAACAAAATAAAGCTAATTAACTTAAACTTACTTATTAAATTAAAGTGCACGTGGTCCCATTGATGTACTCAGTAAATAAAATTATTTACCGAGCACATGAGTAGATATTTCTGACATGTAGGCCTACCAAAACTCATCTCAAGTTTCCAGGATTTTCACTACGATGTTCAATTTCAAAGAAGACTCACATGTACATATGTAGCTTAAATAACAAACAAACAAACAAAAAAACTTAGAAGTAAAACTGTGCACTTTATTTGAGCTTGTGGTTGACAGCAGTTTTACAAAAGGCTGCTTTGTGCTCACCACATTGGGGGGCAGCTTGTGTCCAGGCAAATACTTGACATTTTCATGGTCAGTGTTGATGATTTCTGTGAGTTTACGGCCATTCACCGTCTCCTCGAACACCCACATGTTCACTGTTGTCTCAAATGTGTCATACTTGGCCGCATTTGCACCCACAATCTTGGCAATGGCAGAGCCCCTGTGGATATCAGCATACATTATTGATTATTGACTGAGCACAGTGTCTGCCTCGGTATCAACTGAAAGGACCTGGAAATAGTGCTAATGCCTGATTATGATGACCTCATGTTTTCCAAAACTTTTCAGAAACACAAGGGGGTTGTTTTTATAAAATATAAATACATTTTGGATGGATTTTAAGGGCCTTAAAGTCTTGACAAACAGAAGACCACGCAGTCTTTAAATCCAAGTACACATATGTAAAAAACACCAAAATTTGTTTTACAGATTTTTGATGTGGCTGCAGTGATATGGGAGGGAATAATGATCAAATGTCACAGTGGTGTCTATGCTTAGATCACCATATTGATTTGCCAATATATCAGGCTGACATTGGTCTTTTATTAAATGAAGACACCACTGCTGATAATACAGAGGTTCCTCTCTGAGTACAGATACTTATAAGACATTTGTAAAACTTGCAATCAAATCCTGGTTTCAAATGGGGGATGGTCACTCTGGTTTGAATTAGCTGCTAACTCACCTGAAATATTTTCAGGTGAGTGAAGACTTTTTGGCGTCACACGATTCAAATTCTGTTTCTTTCCCACTCTGATAAGAATAAGACCGGGAGAAATGCGCAAAACCAAGTCACGGCCTTCAGCAAGTTCAGTCTAATAATATCATCATCAGTATCGGCCCTCACAAACCCTTATTAGTGAAACCCTTATTCAGTGAAGGAATTTACATGACATGGATGGCAGCATCCCATAGATAACAGGGGTTAGAGACAGGATATCAGCACTAAAGATGAATGATGATTCATGACAAATGTCATGAATGAAATTAGCAGCAGCACTTTCGAAAGGTTTTTGAATACTGTGGCAAGCATGGAACTACATTTGGGGTGTTCCACACTCAGGAAAAACACAAATTGTGGCTTATTGGTTAAGGTTATTGAGTAAAATAAAAAGAGTAAAAGTGAGTTAACGTTACAATTAGGTTAGGGTGAGGGTTGGTCATTAGTTGGCTGTGGTTAAGATTAGGGAAAGGCTGTAGAGAATTAATGGAAGTCAACATAATGTCCCCACAAGGATAGTGATACCAGTGTGTGTGTGTGTGTGTGTGTGTGTGAGAGAGAGAGAGAGAGAGAGAGAGAGAGATGGTGTCAATCTCAGCTCCCGGGGTAGTAAAGCTAAATTAAATCTGCAGTCTTGCAATATGGCAGAGGTCTGTCAAAAATCATAGACAAAACGTTGAAAACAGACTATCAGTCAAAATAAATGATCAACCAGCCTATATATAGAGCCATACCAGTAGACGACTTAATTGTGCTTTTGATGAACAGTTTTTGTCTAACTTAGCAGGTTTGTGCGCATGCATGAACCTGGGATAAAGTACTACAATGCTCCGATGACAATCTTTGCAGGTTTACTATACAAATATCACAGGAATGTTATAATCTGTTTTATTGCGACACACTAGGGGCTAAAAATACTATAGAGCACGATAAACACACGCTTGTGCAGCACAGATACACTTTAAGTCCCCACAGGAATGTTACAGGAGTACCAGTGAGTTTATGGATTAAAGTCGATGTAAATGTCCAAAAAGCGCTCACCAGTTACCAGAGCCAATGACGCAGATTTTCTTTGGTGCTGCCATGCTGTGTCTGACCTCCCAGGCTGTGCTCCTGCCTCTCCGGAGAACCGGTGTGAAGACACACTGAATGTGAGGCAAAATGTATTTATACCCGACACCCTGCTGAGCCTGAGGCACACCCCCGCCTACCGGTTGGTCCCCTCTGCGGCCTCTCAGGGCCAGGTTCAATGATCAGGAAGCAGGAAAAAGATACACATACAGCAGGGGGTTGAAACATGGAAGTTCAAAGGGAGCGTTTTCATTCAAACTTTATTTCAACGAATTAAATACTGCACCATGTCTTCTTCAAGTAAAGAAACACATTTTGCAAAATAAGAGCCCCTAGTAGTAGTGACACATTGAGCCAAGTTATGAGGCAGGGGGTTTTGAACACTTTACTTTGGACAAATGAACACTTTGCTAAATATTTAACAGATTTTTGTGGTACTTTCTGGCGTGTGGTGATACTGGAGGTCATAGTTTGGTATCATATAAAATCAGTGATTTACTAGTAAACAAAGGAAATAAAGGTAACTATAAAATCTTTATGAAATTATTGAATACCCAAACAACGTAAAAGCAAATTCCTTAAGAGTGAATTTTCATTGGAGACAGGCTCTGACAGAAACACACACACACACACACACACACAGAAATAACTTTCAGATATCCTTTATTATAACATAAGATTAGAACATACAGAAAAATAGGTTTGGTCCATGAAAAATTCTGCTGATCCAAATAATACTAAAGTCCCCCAGTGTTGTCTTTTAAACCCTAGTGGTTCCCAAAACTTTTTTTTTCTTCAAAACTCCTATACCCTCCAAACCACGGTAGTGTATTTTTGAAATGCATGAAATGAATGCACCCGACATTTCCAGCCGGGGCACCAAATCATAGTTTTAACAGGGAAAAACATCCATTAAAACTCAAAGCTAACAGGTGGTTCAACCAGAGTATGAAAAGGCTGAGATTATTTAAATATCCTAGGCCACGTTTTGCGACCAAATGCACCAAGCTTGTTCAAGTGTATATGGCTTCTCTGCACATAATTAAGATACACAAACCTAAAAAGCAGATGATTCAACCTCATCCCACTTACAGAGGACAGCGGTGCTGATTGCATTTTGCCCTCCGGAGATACTGGATCATCAAATGTGACTGCTATCATTATGTTGCGTCGAGCTAAATCACTGGGCTCAAAAAGAGACAGCCAATTAATATAAATATTGGTTCAACTATCTGAGCATAGACAAAGAGTTAAAGAGAGCCATCTGCCAGGAAAACAGATACACTTTTACTTCACATCCATCTTCAGTTTTTTTTCTGCTCAGTATTTACAAAACTATATAGACTAGAGGTACTCATACTAGCTACTTCCTTGATACTCCATACTAGCTAACAAGACAAGTATTGATATAATTCATATTTAAAAAAACAAATAGGATCATTAACAAAAACAAAAAAAGCCAAATACCCATGAAAAACTTCATACTAAATGGCACCCTAAACAATACAAAACTGCTTTGTCAAACTATATATATCCTGCCATGGTAAAACTCTGAAACTTTATGATCAAGCCCAATGGAATGTGGCACAAACCATCAAAAATAAACCAAAGGGGATTCATGACAAAGTGACACACTGACAGCAATGTAGCATAATTGATTACACACCATTAATATCAACCTATATGGGCAAGTATTTGGGAGCCAGAACGGGAGTGTGTAATGTAAATTTACTTTCCAAAACGGGAAACAAAGAGCCATGGCAGAATCAACACATTCCATCTGATTTAAGGTATTTCTTGCTTCAGGGACAGAACATTTTAAAAGTTGCCCACCACTTTTTCCATAAGTGTACAGTCTGTACTTTTGTGTGGGCCAGGGGCACGATCTATCAAAATGAAAGGAATGCTTGCAGGTAAGGCTTAGACAATCAAGAGAAAATACATCGTGCTCACGGTGTGATACATCATGCTCTCTGGTGTGACGACAGAAAAGAGAGAGAAAAAAAGAAAAGGAAGTAGCAACCAAACTGCGATACACACTGAAGGGAAGGGCAACAATAAAAAACTGACATCCTATATAACAGTAAAGCCATCTAGCATCTATGTCATTCTAGGTTTGTCCAAAAAATCTGAGGGCATTTGAACATTACACACACACACGCACATGCGCGCGCATGCGCACGCACGCACGCACACACACACACACACACACGCACGCACACACGCACACACGCACTCACTAGCCGCCTCCACAAGCACAGCACGTCTCTTCACTTGTCTGAAGCCTCTGAACAAATCCTTTAGGTGTTCCTGATGCCGAGAGCCTGCTCCAGCTCCTGTCGCCGCTGCTGCACCTGGAAGCCATTTCCATAAGAAGAGATGAAGATTTAATCACAGACAACACTACGATAAGAACTGGAAAGGCATCCACATGCTGATACCGGTATTGAGATGTAAAAAGGGAGGAGGAAAAGCAGGAGGAATGAGCAGCGGGAAGACGGATTACCTTGGAGTAGAAGTAGCGACAGACGGCCTCCTGAGCCCAAGGCTGGAAATAGAACTCTGCCCTTCGCTCTTCTTCTGGGTTCCCGGACACATCTGTCATGGTCTGATAACGAAGAAAGAGGACATAATTAGACGTTCGCTAAAGCGCCATCTCGGCTAATCCTGCAGCTGAGAAATCAAGAGCACAGGCTTCTCCTGGGGAAGATAAGCGATGTTTAGCCGAGCGGTTGAATCCGGGCGTTAACATTGGCACTGATCAGCACACTGTCACAACACGTTTTGTTTTTGTATGTTTTAGTCGGGTATGGGTAACAGGACTAGTGCTGGGTGCCGACCTGACCATCAAGGGTGAGAGCAGCCAGTGAGCTTTGGACTGAACTGAATTCAATAAATTTCTGTTACTCCCAAGCTGTTCTGAGAAGCAGCTGAACAAACCCTGCAGGTGGACACTGGACAACTCTGCAGACAGAGGTCAAGCTTGTCTTCAGTAGGACACGATGTGGCTACGTGTTTCACACTCTATTTGTGTCTGTTTCACTGCGTTATGGCTGAGTGAACATGAGCAGCCTCGTATACGGACGGAGGGGAACTTGGTGCACGTGTTCTCCATGCGCTTATGTAATCCAGTCCACCCTTCCCACAGGTAAACCCTGGATTGTCACTATGACCCAGCATGCCCCGGGCTGACCAAACAATGTTAACGTCAAACACACTGATTCACACTGACTCATACAAGTCAAGGCATTTCTCAACTTAGGAAACACTCAGGAATGCCATAAGCTATGGCTCTGTGCTTGTTCTTTCAATGTGATTTTTGAGATCTATTTCTAAAGATGTGATTTTATGAGATCACATCGCTGTATTCCCATGTCATTTGACTGTATTTACTTAGATCTGGGTCCGCATTAAGGCTGATTTATACATGTGCGCTGATCACTAAAATGCTAGAAGGTGTCAAGTTTTTATTAATTCCATGCTAACAAAGCACAAAAACTGGAAGCAACTGTAACACATAGGCAATGTCCCAACCGATGTTTTGAGGTATTTCTTACGATGAGATCTAGCAATGTTAATAATCTAGGACTGAGGTGTCACATGAATGAACAAATTTGTGGACTTCCTCTGCTTGTTTCTCTTCTGCCAGCTCCATGCTTCCTTTGCTATAAGTATAAAATCAAACTAAACATGTTGGAAGAAGTACAAAGTGGCAAAGTGGACCAGTCACAATTCTCGCAGTCTCATGTCACCCAATGTGCAGTTGGAGCGGCACTTTGATGCAGAAGACTAATTGGCCTTTAGGCATTTTGCTGGCAAACCTCTGTGGCTTAAAAGGAAAACTCTATCCTCAGATATTTGAGGTTGTGGCTGTTGAAGTTTTAGGTAGCCGAAAATATTTTTCCTACTAACTGTGCTGGGAATATGTTGATGTGAAGTCCTGTTGTCAACATTTGGCAAGTTATCACGGAAATAAGGGGAACACACCATCAAAGAAAACCATGGACTGAGGAATGGAATTTATGTTACCATTTTTTCAACAGCTTTCAAGTGTTAAGAGGATAGATTTTTCCTTTCAAGAGGTGGCAGCAGCATGGCACCTGGAGTAGAATTTGACCAAGCTCTTTCATTCCAACATCTCTATAAAATGCGAGCTGAGGTCATGACCGCGGGCCTCACCTTGAGGTCTCTGCACTGTGACTGCAGCCAGTCGTTGATAAAGCCCTGAGGATCTCTGGCGAAGCTCAGCATGAACTCCCTCTGGGTCTTCAGCTGGTTGATGGTCTCAATGGTTTCATGGATCTAAGGAGAATCAAACAGATAAGAGCCATCAGCTGACAGAAATTAAATTAGTACTGACTGAATAATTATTCACAGAATATGATTAATGAGGTATTAATTGAAATGAATTTATTACAGGAGGGAGGACAGAACAAGCCGAGTCCTAAGTGAGCTCTTTAATGCTGGCAGGTATCATGCTTTCTATTATGTGAAAAATCTTTGTGACAGAATAGTCATTACATTGCACACAGGAGTTTCCTTGAATTAACTCTTTCACACAAAAGCATTACTTATATAAAACAGCGATTAGCAAGATGGACTGAGTGAGGAAATCGACTGCACAATATAGATTTTCTTTCTCACAAGAGCAGCAGTGCGATAATCGCACAATTTCCACTGAATACAGATCTTTGAATAACAGTTATTAAGAAAAGGAAAAGTTTAATAACCACAGTAATCAGAATCACAATGAGTGGTTGGCTGAATGACCAGCTGTTAGACTTATCAGCTCAATTATTAATGAATCTCTAATATTTACTTTAGACTATTAGTCCTAATTGGTGCGCGTCTGTCTGTCCTGTCACTGAGTCTCAGGCTTACATGGATCTTCTGGCATCTGTGCTTGCGTGGATGCCCGGCTACAGGGAAAAAGATAATTCTCTGGAGTGTCAACACACTTCATGACTGCAGTGAGAAGAGAGGCTACGCAAGAAGCTGTGTTCTGACATCAAGCAGGCAGGAACAGGGTGTACATCTGCAAAACTCACCCAACCGGCGCCTATAAACTATAAACAAGCCCTCTAAATTTATATTGTTGCCTGTCTCAGAGCAAAGACAGCACAGTGGGACCTCTGTTAGGGGAATGGCTCCACGCCTTATCAGTGTGATTACAGCCAGCTCTGCCAAGGTAATGGTTGCTAGTGGGAGGTCAAGAAGACCCAGCCGCCCCCAAAAACTGTCTAGCAAAAACACAAACACAGGCAACAAATTGGGCAGATAGATATGGACAAAACCGTTCTCAGCAGGTCAGCTAGATGGATAAAAAATTCAACGTGGTTGCCTCTAAGGAACAAGAGTATAATGAAAACGAAAATAAAAAATAATGAAAAACTGAAAGGTATGTATGATGGCTTTAACACTGTCACACAAGATACAAACTCACAAGATTTACAAACAGAGTTACAACTGCTCCTTGGCAGAAAATTTATGTGACAGGGGAAAAAAAACACCCCCAAGAGCTACTTTTATCCATTCGACAAAAGCTGCACTTCCTCCAAGTCCAAAATTGACGTGTGCTGTAATGTAGGCTGCTCCACATTAGAGGAGCGAGTCAGGAATGTGACTTGGACAACACATAAAAGAACAAAGAAATTATTTGGGAAGCAGGAAACACTACTCCCACTCTCGGCACAGCTCCCTTTTTCTACACAATTTAATCCCATGAGAAAAAAAATCTTTGCATACTTAATAAATATAGCCACTGAGCAAGAACTCTACAAAGCCAGAGAGGGACTGCTGGGACAGAGTGTGCACCTTGTTGTCCAGACCGGCTATTTCCTGCTGACTGGCTGTGGAGAGCAGGAAGGAGTTCATCTGAGTCTTCAGGGTGTCGTCCACCTCCACATCAATGTCATAGCAGGCAGTCTTCTTTTGGTCATTAGGGTCCACACTGTGGAAAAAAACAGAAAAGCACATTTAGTTTCAGTACAATGCGGTCATGTCACATTCAACAGGTTGTAAAATCAAAATCAGAACAGAGACTAGAATAGAGGATTTCTGTTTTTTTTCTGCAGTGATTAACATATCAAGTGAATGTACTGATATTTACAAATATTTTTCTATTATTTTCACATTTTACATGCATTTAGTTGACGATCAGCCTTTCAAAAAATATAAGTATAATGTTTTTTTCCTAGGTTGCCAGATTTAAAAGAAATCACTAATAAAGAGTGCAAAGGTGAAAGATTATGTCCTTATAATATTCCCGTATGCACAGAAAATAAATAGCCAGAGTCGCCAAGTTTGGACTCACGACATGCAATATTTCTTAATTAGTGCCACTGGGATATCCACAATTATTTATTAGCAATATTTAATCTCCAAAACCTTTGGGACATGAATAATTTCCCATTACTTTTCCTGGCCTAGAAAACATACCTTTTCAATTACAAAGCTCTTCCTGACTCTTTCATGACCATACGAGCCCTGTACATCATCTTAATCAAGTTACCTGATCACATGGTTGATGATTATGGGCTCTGGGGGCATCAGGAGTGCGTGCAGACGCTGTGGGATCTCAGAGAACTTCATACGCTGGGTCTCAAAGATCTGCAGAATGAAGCAGATACTCAGTTATCACAGCAAGTTTTATTTGGACACAATGACAAGCAACCAAAAACAAACAGCAAGTTTGACTTCTGAGAAAAATAATCACACAGTGTGCAAAATGTGATAATAACGCAGCCAAGGCTAGAGGGCAGAACTTAGAGTAATTTAAAATTAAAGAGATTCCTCGCTCCACCATCTTTCTACTGAAGCACAACAGTTTAATTTTGTTTCTTCCCTTTTGCCATTAATGCCCATGAAAAGTCTAAACCCACGGATGTATCTGAAGACAGAAGCGACTACTGTCTGTTTTTCTTCATGTTTTCCTTTTCTCCTGGAAGTCAGCGCCCACTGTTTTCAAAGGTCCATTAAAAACAGCTTGTGGAGACATTCTGCAGTCTTGACCACTGTAATCCATCACTGCAAATGAGCCGACTCGGTAATTCTTCCATAAGCAAAACTTTTCTACTTTTTTTTCTACTTTACAACAACATTAAATTATCAGATTAAAAGACACAAGAGGCCTCTTTTGGTGTATATCAAAGTCATCAACTTGAACCACTGCACTGATAGCAAAATGTTGGGAATGGCAGGTCTGACAAAAGTGGTGTTGTGTTACAAAAAGGTTCTCCGCACCTGCTGCAGGTATTTGTCACAGTTGATGAACTCGCGCTCATGGGGGTCCTGGAGCTTGTGGGTCTTGACGTACTGCCAAAGGGCCTGAATGATGACAGGCCTGGTTTGGGTGTGGATTCCCAGCATACGGGCCAGCCTGGGGTCCAGCTTGAACTGAGGGGGCTGTTAGGGAAAGAGGCAATGAGAAAGAGACAAACCACAATTTGGTACATCGTTCGAAGGTGGGAAAATGTCTCAAGGCTGCAAATTTAGTTGCACCAAAAGCATAGCATCTGAAATTGTTCTCAATTTGAATGCAGTGACCGAAGCAGGGTGCACTTTGCTGCTGGAGGATGATTTTCAACCTCGCTTTAAACTCCACTCATAGAGCAGAGGAGGACAATGTTAGCAGAGCTCTCGACAGGATGACTGAAAGGCAGATTAAACCTTGGGCATTTACCTGGTAGTCCAACATAAGCAGGACGGTGCAGCGAACACCCACATCACCTGGCCTCTTCACCTGGAAACCATCAGTCTCCTGGGTGGTAGCAGTCCTGTGCCACTAAAAGCACGCAGAAGACATCTTTAATAACCAATATATCACTTATTGATAGCTCTATAGTCTAATATGCTTCACTTATATGATCATGTTTGCTGTGTTCCCCCCCTTGTACAATCAGCTGATCTACTAACAACATATGGCTAATAAACAATGATGTGCCCCTGTCCCCCAATAACAATGTAAATATAAATCCATACAAAGAAAACAAATGAACACATAAATAAATATGCTATTTAGCCCAATCTGACCTCCACAAGGTGATTATCGGGGCCATACAGGTCCTTGTCCAATTCAATCACCAGAGACTTGAAAAAGGAGGAGAACTTCCTCTTCTGTTTGGTGGCTTCATACTTAGATACAGCCGTCTGGAAAGGAAAACACTGTTACTGGTTTGCCATGTCATCAGAATGCAAGCAGTTTTTAAATGAAGCAGTTTAAAAAACAAACATGATGATCGTGCATTTTGTCAGATCAAAAGGGGAAAAAATATACACACAAGATGCTATGTTTATCATGGGCTCTGTGGTTATTTGTAGCGGTGGAAGAAGAGAGTGAGTAAGATTCACGCACTGCTCAGCAGAAAATACATAATATAAAAAGAGTAAATGTTTTAGTTTGGGAACTCCAGTAACAGAGGGCCTATTTTACACTACACTGGGCCACCACAGATAACTGCATAGGAAACACTGGTCTTTCAGGAAATGAATCAAGGAAATATAAAGCTTACATCTTCCAGCAGACGCCCCTCGACACGTAGCTCCCATGATGCAACTGTGCCTTCTCCATCCTCAGCATCAGGCTTTGCAGGGTTGAAGGTGTTGGATATGAAGATGCGGAGTTTTCTTTTTTGCTAAAAGTGATCAGTCAAGAGAAACGTCAGTATTGTGTGTTGAGATGTGAAATCTACTCTGATGATTAGTCCAGGTAGATTAACTTCAGTTTTCTAAACACTAATGCTTGATTAAATAACAGACTCAGAATCTGTAATTTTCACTTAAGTCAAGACAGCACTAGCTGATGGTCCTGTGCAGTTCATTGTCAGGTTATATCATCATATCGAGCCATTCTGCTTATATTAAATATCAAATATTGGCCAGACACATCATCCATCTTCAGTAGGAGGTCCCTCCTGATGATTGCACCATAAAAAACAATGCAGCATTTCCCTACCATAAACATTAGTGCACGGGCTGCCCATCACCCACCCTTTCATTAACAATGATACTTGTAGAACAAACACTACATATGTAAAGCCAGCACAATTTTCCTTTTACAGGTTTATTCAATGAATTGTAAAAAAAATTCAAACAAATTGATTTGTTAAGTAAAGGCCAAGTTTATTCCAGAGTTTCCTTACATTGGAAAGATGTTCAGGGTTTTCCTCCCAGCCAAAATTAAAATTCTGAAAGGAAATGCTAAATACTTGATCATATATTTTTTTTTTTTTTTGGCAAAAAATGGTCATATTTAAAGATAGTGAATATCAGCAAAAATATTAGCTGCTGGAGGCTTTTATTACAAAACCATTAGTATTAGTACCTGACTTCAAAAATCCATTTTAGTCAAAATCCAGCTCAATAGATAAATCATGACACCAAACCAAAGGACTAATCTCAGAACTGGTCAGTACAACCCTGTTAATAAAATACTATGAAGTATGGAAACCAAAGTATTTTCATTGGCTCTCTCCTGCATTCTAAAGCTTGGCTGATCGCAGGCGAGTTGTGTTTGTGAAGAGAAAAGTGATGCTCATCGTTTGTGAAGTTAGAGGCAGAGTGGAAAATAATCCTGCGAAGGCCCTGAATGTGCTCAACATCTTTTTGTAAACGTAATCAAGCGATGATGAAGACCAGCCACTCTAGGTGCTTTTGGTGTGCAATAAAAAATAAATCTGACTACTTCTGTTTATGTCAGCTTGCCTTGCTGCACTGTAGATGGAAAACTAGCATTACTGGTTGGCCTCGGTCAGCACAGGAAATGTTAGATTCAATCTGTGGTCAGATAACTGACCTCGCTGGCTGCAAATATAAACCTTTACCTTCAAGGAACTCTATAAGTAAATTAATGGTTAGCCTTGCTACCTATATGGCAACATCAGTCTACAACATAAACAGCTTGCTAAGTTCCCACATTCCTTTCTATTAATAGACAGCCTACGACAGGAAGGATTGCTGACCTAAAAATATTGTTTGGGAGAAAAACTGATACCAGTTATCAACCACTGTTTGTGTTCACACAAATGAAGAGTTAAGTGGCTTCATACTTAGACACAGCCGTCTGGAAAGGACAATATTGTAGGGATGCCTACAGGTGCTTTCACAAAATATTTACACAATGAGATTTTTGATCATTATCAGCAATCATTAATAATGTAGATATGATGAACAAGCAGGTAGAGGAAAATAATAGAATGGCTAGAACAGTCTATTAAGTTCAGAAAAAGGCATTTCTTTACTGTAACGCGGCCTTCAAAACCAGGGAAACACAACACTTATGCCATATCACGATATTATGATATCCAAAATCCCAGGTGATATCTAGTCTTATATGACTTTATTGATATATCGCCAAGTCTCTCCATTTTCAACCCGAAGTTACATCCTTCCCTAAAACACTTTTGAGGGTAGAGCCATCCACTGTAAAAGTGCACATACTGACAGTGCTATATGCCACTTAGGATCACTATTGAATAGTCATGCATAGGGAGCAAGGAGAAACCTCAACAGAGCAATGAATTTCACATCAGAGCTGTGAAGAGGAGTGACAGGAGTGAGTAATTTAGTGGAACGTAAAGCATTCAGGAGCAGCTTACCTTAATGGGCCTCTTCAGAGCCTCCTGGATGTCCAGCCTCTTGCGCATGATGGTCTGGTCCAGCTTCCTCTCGAAGGCGAGCAGATCCATGTAAGCCTGAGACTCTGGGACCAGTTCTCTGATCTGGGACAAAGCACAGAAACCAGTCAGGACAGCAGTGGCTGCAGTATAGTGGACAACTGAGAAAAAATCTTCCGCTGCAATACAAAGTTAAACTATGCAATGCTTTATACATTTAAGGCATTTAGCAAATGCTCTTATTCATGGCAACAACCAACGAGTGGGACAGCAGAATCAGTCTGAATTCCTGCACAACCAAAATTACAAGCAAATAAAAATCGAAAGTTCAACAGTCGGGGCTATAATGACTGACTGTGACCACAGAACAATCATGTAAAGAGAAGTTTAAGGAAACGAACTAAAAGGGGATCTAGAGAAGGGATTTTTATAGAGAAGGGATCTCTTTTTCGGGTCCAGTATACACCCAAAGCCTATCATAAGGCAAAGCACCACACTGGACAAGTAAGAGACCCCTTCAAGTGCTTGAAACCGGTGTGTACCCTTAACCCTGTCAGCTTCCACGACTTGGTCTTATAAAAAACTAACACGTTTAAACCCACCTGATACTTGCAATCTCCAACACAACCAAGGCCAGCATTAATGGATTTCTATGCACTGGAATTTGATTGACACTTACCCTCTGAGGTAGAATTTTATCAGCCATCTTCTTCTTCTTTGTGCTGTAAAAACAAATTAAAAAAGCTGAGTTTGAGTGTGTGAGTCAAAGCAGTTCTATGTGTCTTCACAAAACAAAAACACAAGGCAATTACACTCGTCAATCTCTAGATGACTCTTTTGTGTGTTTATACACATAAGGGAAAAGCGGTACTGCATTAACGCACATTCACAATAACTCCTTCAGAAAAAGCAATTTATGTTACTTTACCAACTTGAATGCCATTATGCAACCGTTAAAGATGACTGTTTTTCAGAAAATGCACTCTATGTTTGAGTGCCAAACATGTATTTTCTGTTCATGGTCCAGCGGCATTGCCCTGACAGGTGAGAACTTACTGCTGGTTGCGGTTCTGCTGCTGGACCTGCTGGATCTGCTGGGGGGCAGGCCTCTTGCGAGATGGGTCCATCACACCGGGCATCCCAGGGCGGGACACAGGGCTGTTGCCGTATCCTGGTGGGCCCATGGCTGGTCCCTGTGGAGTCATACGGCTGGATGGGGGCATGCCGGGTCTCTGGACAAGACAGAAAAAAAGATGGGTTTAAACTGAGCCAGTTTCTCTTGAAAAGTGTGTGGATACCAGTCAAACAAGCTGTGGACCTGCCTGTCTTCAAACTGGTTTGTTGCTATGTTCCTTTGATCAAAGGCACGTGCACCGGTAGCTGAACACTGCGTTCCCAGTGGGCCAGTGGTTGCAATGGTAGGGCTAGTGATTCTCTAAGATCATTGTCATTTACCTAAATGTGCAGCTCTGCGGACTCTTCGGTAAGAGACACCAGAGATAGATGATCACTAACACTGAAATTTTACATATTTCAAATTGGCTTCGTCACCACCTACTATTTCTGGGACGACATAGTACAGGAAGTAGAGCAGGTCGTCTAGTAACTGGAAGGTTCCAGGTTCGATCCCAGCTCCTCCTTAGTGTCCTTGAGCAAGACACTGAATGTTGACTGGTTTGTTCAAAATGCGAGACATTTGTTCTGCGCATTTCCAGCTTTTGCAGCTGTGGGTTGTAAAAATAAATTTAATTGTCAGACTAACAGGTTTTTAATTTTGGTTTCATTCCAGGTCAGATGCTGCAGTATAAGGGAAGCTCTAATTTGTCTATTAATATAATAATATATGGACAACTGAGCTGTATTTGTTGGGTCTGTATTTGTTGTTGTAATTGTATTTTTGGGCAGGCTGAGACCAGTGTTTTAATTGTCCGTACATTGTTGTGGCTGTGAGGAATTTTTCCTGCTGTGGACAGGGATCGAGTTGGGGGTGCTGCAGTGTAATGAATGTTAAGGAAACACCGCCTTAGCAACTAAGCAATTGCCAACCCATCTGACAGTCATGATTCAGTAACAGTTATCTGTGTGGAACAAATTGTGGAGGGAAAAAAAGAAAAACCTAAAACACTAAAAGCTAATATTGCCTCCATTTCAGAAGAGCAAATTCTTTTTCCAAGGTCAGGTGTGCAACAAGGCCGTTCTAAAGGGCTTCGACAGCAAAAGCAAATCGAAGGCCATCATGCTTAGATTTTCACATGATTTTTTTAAGGGTGTGGCCAAATGTAAGTTATGTTTGCTTTGGTGACAACTGACAAATGCCAAACACATGGAGAAAAATATGTAGTGAAAGGGACTTATTTAGTAAAAGGACCATAAATGGAAAGTTATCAATACACTGACTAATACAAGCGGTGAAAGACATGAAATAACTCACTGAAAACTGAAGGTTACGCTGAATGCATGTGCATGTAAATAAACAAAACCTGTTCGCACAGACAACACACTCCTTACATGCAGAAAAAAGCAAAATGCTGCTTACACAGAGAAAGACCAAACACAAATAGTGCATTTTATCATCAAATCCACCTACCATTACAGATACATTATCTACAATTTCCATGCTAGTTCCTAAATAGGCAGCAACAATTTGCATGTCAGCTTCTTCAAATACCACACAACAGTGCCAACTCACCAAACCATGCGCTAAGAACTCAAACAGACGACTTCTTGTATCTGACTGCATGAGTGCGGATGAGAACGGCAGATAAATGACAAATCACTGGTCTCAGTTTTCCTTCTGGCAGTCAGTTTGATGGCTGTGAAGCTCTCCAGTGTGAGAGGCAAAGGCACAACACTCTCTTTTTCCACAGCCTCAGGTGAGGGGTGGGAGGGAGGAAGACTGACAGAGAAATGGATTTGCTAACAATAAAGGCAGATGCACTCTGCTTTTCTATACAGAAGCTTCTGGCTGATAACACACATTTACTCTGTAAGCCCAGATATCTACCTTACAGAGCCACGAATATATGAAATCAAGTTACAACAGGTATCTGATCATGGATAACTCACGGAGATTGTCATTTTTTGCCAGTGAGAACATTATGAGTGACAGCATTTTCTTATTTTATTTTAATGTAAGGTTTCAGATTGACTCCAGCAAAAAACACATCACTATTGCACTTGGTCTTGTCCAGACTCTGCAAAAAAGGCAAGCAACAGCTGGCCTCTATTTTCCTACTGCTCCATCCTCACATACCAACAGAATAGAGATACAGAATACAAAACATAAGGCATAATATTTTCAACTGCCATAATATGCAACCAACATTTTTATACATTACAATTCTTCACCTTTTACTCAACAAATTAATGATTTTTAATTTGCATCAGAATTGCCTGGGTTAGGTTATTTCTAATCACCGCACCTGTTGGACTGAAGATTTCTGACAATATACTAACAAGGGCAGGTGTACCACAAGGGATGGTGTCATCCCTGCTTTTATTTACACTGCATACAGATGACTGAAGCCAATTCCAATCCTGTCTTGACACACAAAAAAAATCTCATGCCTCTGCTCTCGTCTGCTTGCACTGACGTGGCTTTTAAAGGAAAGGCTGAGTGTTATGTCAGTTGTCAATAACCTTCACACTGATAGGACCAAGGAATTCTTCCTTGGTTTTAGGTACAACAGGACGAGGGCATGTTAATTACAGATCAACAGGTGAAGACTGTTGTGTTATACATACACCTGAGTGTTTATTTGGATAATAAACTTAACCTGAAAAGTAATACCAGAGCCACGTTGGACAAGGCCGAGTCCAGGTTATTTTTCTTGGAAAGCTTAGGTTGTTTGACATGAACAGGAAGCCCTTGTATGTCTTTTATTGGAACATTTTGGCTGGTGTCCTCATTTCTGTTGCAATGGGGGTAAGCACTACAGCTGACAGGATGAACAAACTGATAAAGAGAGCTTCATAATTGGCTCAAACCCATTTTCTGCGACATGAAAGCCACCATCTTCATAGTTTTCAATGCTTTTAGAAGATCATTCAGTGATCAGCTGCTGGTACTGAATTGTCCCCATGTAATAATGCACAAGGTGTTTTGTTCCTGAAGCCATCAAGTTATTTTAATGACTTGATGTAGCTGTAGCTTAAGTCTTGAGAGTAAAATACCTCCTTGGTGTACGGTTGACAAGCAATTCATTAATGCACCAGTTTTGAGCTTTATTCCTCAGCTGGTAAGCATGCATTAAACTGTATGAGGGCAATGTTTGTCTTTACTGTACAAGACAATATTTTTATCATTGTGTTACTGGCTGTGTGGTGATTAACTGGGTTCTTCTAGGGGGATTATTAGGCCTAAGAGTTATCAATCAATAACGATCAGAAAAAAAATGTTGTGTTTAAGCACTCTGCAAAATATTCTCAAAATAAAAAAAGCGTTGAAAAATTAACTGAAAAGACTAGAGCAGTGTGGGCAGGCGAGAAATTCCAAGCCGATCATTTAGTACTCTTTACATTATACATCAGCACAACCTTGGTTTTTCAGAGAACATTTGCAGTTCTCTGGCGTTCTGCAGTATTCAGAGCACGACGCTCCCTTGATTGTGTTGTGAAAGCCTGCTCGTATGTGTGCAAACAGTCAAGGACATTGGAGAAAAAAGGATGGAACATCCTTTCACAGAAATTTTTTCCTGAGAATGCCAGTAACTAAGAAGCAAGGACTTGAAGTGCTATGGACTGACGATAACTGAATCAATGTTTTAGAAAATTAGTACTTCTGGCGAAAACAAGAAAAATGCGAGGCAAATCTATTTTTTCGAGTATAGTTACAATATAGTGGAAATGTTGTGTTATGAATTTACCTAACCACGGGGATGATGGTGTGTATCTGAGCTATACTAATAGTTCTCAAAGTGGGAATGGGGCATTTTAAATTAAGAGTTAGTTTGACTCCCCGATGTCTAAACTTATCTCCTTGAAAATGATGAGCATTTACTCATAATAACTTTATCTAACAAAACATCGTCAGATGAAAGCCCCTGACCCACTTAAAGTTGTCCCATTTAAAGTTGAAAAAGCCCAACACAAATTATATGTACTGTAACCGGTTGTGCTTGCAGGGGATCTTCATTTGTTTGATTTAATTCCCTCTCAGCTGGCGTGCAATAAAAGGCACGTATCCGACCAGGGCGCATCCAGCAGAGAGGATAAAAGCACGTTTATTCATTTTCACAACTAACTTTATTAACTGCACAAAACATTGTTTATATTACACAATATTTGTCCCGAACCTTCTAAACACTAATTCTAAGTACTTAACGCCTCTACGTTACACTATTTCAGCAAACGGACTGGGCGAATAGCAAGTTAACCGAGCTAGCAGGCTAAGCTAATTGGCTACTGTAACTAACAAATGTTAGCCGGCGGGAGGGTTAGCCAATTCAAACCAGTAACCAACTATGCTCGTCAATCAAACAGACTAGTTAACACGGCCAAATGAGACAGCTTTGAAAAGGAAGCAAATTTAGACATGGGCAATAGCTGGGATAGGATGTGGCCCGCATCCACGAGTCTCGTTAAATTAACGTTGGCCTCCTGTGACAAAGCAACGGGAACGTTACTAGGCTTTGTTCTTGCGGGCAGGCTAACGCGTCAGCAGCAAAGATGGAGTGATGTCTTACCGGGTATCCAGGCCCGGGCATCGGGGAGCGGTACATGTGATTTTGCGCGGCCGAAGATGGTCCCATCCTTCCAGAAGGAGTTCCAGGGCCCATACCTGGTCCTCCACCCGGTACCGGAGGTCCAGGTCCCATTCCACCTCCACCACCTCCCGTCGGTGCCGACTGAAAACCACCTCTGGCCGCCATCTCCTCTGAATGTCGCCGCCGGTGGAAGCACGGAACTATCGCGAGAATTAAGTGTGGGATGGTTGGTGCGTGGCTGGTACGGTAGCGACCCCTGCAGGATGTTTCTGGCACTACAATAAAAGCTGGTTTCTGAGTGATCCCCAGAAGTTACTGCGGCCGTGACAGGTGCAACAGACCTCAATAAGGCAGAGATGGTTGGTTGGTACTTTTTTCCCATTAGCACTATTTATCTGACAGCTAAATTTCTTAAGCTAATTAATTTAAAATTAGTCCAGACAATCTTATAAGAAACTTTGTAAAATCTGAAATTTCCCATGGCTGCAAAATACCACCGATTAGGATGTTAACAAAAACTGTTTCAATTTGAAATAAAGTGTAAGGAATGTTCACTGTGTTTGTGATAGGCGCCTGTCACAAATTGTAATAAGACTATAGCTACAATTTCTATTGTTTACAAATATTACATACATAGGCCAAATAAATTAACTACAATCAAATAAAATAGAGGGGGAAGCAACTCTCTTGTTTATTAGGAAGTAGCTAAAACAGATCGTTGTTGCAATAGACAATATGCCTCAAAATGACAAAAGAAGACCAATATGCCTCTAAAACCCTATTCAAATTTAGTGGAACTGCCAGGCTACTGCAAAATATAGCAAGCTAAGAGAAACAATTACACTGTGTCTGTCCGTCTCAGTGGATAATGGATAGAAACAGAGTGTGGGAAAGCACGCTGGACTCATCCAGGAAAGGAGGAACATTCATTCTTGAATATTTGGAGTTGGAATTATTTATCTGTAAATGTTCACAGCCGAACCTGAACCCCACGTCCTTCACTCTTCAGTCTGAGACTGTTGGGTTCATCATAATTATAAATCAGTTATTATTTTGTTTTGCTATTCTGAGATGAGAAAAAAAGCTTTTCTTACCGCAGCATAAATTAGCCAATCAGCTCATTTCTTAATTTAAATTACAGCTGTTGCTCCAGCATGACTGAACAGTTTTTGAATTGAAATCTTTAAATGACCTCCTTAGGATGCATGCTATTATCTGGCACAAAAGCAGTTGAATCCATGGACTTAAGTAATTAGATAAAACATTTTTTTTGTCAAATAGTGTTACTTACCACTGTGCCAGCTGCTCTTTGAGAAAGAAGACACTGTTTTTAGCCAAGGAGGAGTTTTTTTTTTATTTGTGTGTGTGTGTGTGTGTGTGTGTGTGTGTGTGTGTGTGAGAGAGAGAGAGAGAGAGAGAGAGAGAGAGAGAGAGAGATAATTGAACCACTGGAGCTGTTTCCTGAGGTTGTTTCAGTAAGTGAACAAGTGAGAAGGAAGACAGTTCCTGTAAGTCAGCCACAGAGTCACTATTGAGTATCAACAAGAAACACTTTCTTATGACAGATGTATTACAAAATCAATGCCATCCCATCTGTTTGTACAACCTTGTGTGTTTGATCTGAGCATGCTTGTGGGAGTGTTTGACAAAGGTGGGGTGCAAAGGATTTTGTTTTTGGAACAAGGTGAAACTAAACCCTCATTTATCGGATTCAAAAGTATCTTGTGACTGCATTGTCCTTAAAATCCCCAGATGGGATTTTGCATCCTCTGCGTGTTCGATCATTTGATTAGGCTGCTCCTTTGTGGGACTTATGACCACATGACAGATATCAAACCACAGAGCAAGGGTTCGTTCTTTGAGCACATGAAAGGACAAATCGAGGCTGAAATGTAACAGTGTCTCTCCAGCGCTCTCTGAGGAACCAGTCTGCCCTGAGATTGTTAATCCTCTTGACGAGCAGGATGCAATGTGGAGCCCGGAGGAGCAAAGCCACAGCCTTATCTATGACAAATGGCTGGGCTTTCTAATTGCACTGAGATATCTGACAGGATAAATGAATATTAAGACCAGAAATGTGACTCATCTGACATGGGGTAAGAGCCCGGAGACAAGCCAGAGTGTGGTCTTCTGCTTTAAAAATCCCTCCGCTTCTTGTAGCCATAATGGCCCAGAGGTACAGACTGGTCTGATGTGTGACTCAGAGTCAGCGGGGGAATGTCATTTCCCCCATTTATTCCTGAAGGGTGTTGGGAGACAAGAACACCACAGCCATGGGAAATGATGGCACCGTGACACAACACTGCGCACTAGGCAATGTGCTACAGAGGTACCGGGTGCAATCCTTTCTGTTCATGTAGCCAAAAGGATGCAATAATAGGCTTAGGAGAAAATTACCTCTTATTCAAACGGACTGTGAGCCCGTGTCCAGGGCGTGATTGAGCCATGGATTAGGCTGGATACACGCACAGAGCAAGGTATTAGTCTTATTAAAATGTAACAGCAAACAACATTTTGAGTTCCCTGCATCAGAAAAAAAAACACCCTTTTTCTCCCTATATCACACACCGCCGCCAATGTTGATTAACCTCGGGTGATGCAGCCACCTAAGAAGGGCAGACAGTTTAGGATACATTCCATTACAGAAACATCTCTCCCTTATAGTGTTCACAGATTGGCTGCGTGTCAAACAACAAGGTGAAAGCAAGGAGGGAGCAATGCCCAGTCATCTCTGATCTTTCAGGGGGAGCGAATGAGGGCATATAATGATTTAACCTCATTCTCCCACAATGCACCCTGGGATGGTGCTGCCAGGAATTCGGGATCCACAAGAGCAGCAGGAAATCCTTCTTAATCCAGTCTTTTTTTGGTGTGGGGGGGGGGGCTTTCAGTGTGCCTGCTCCCCCCCAAGAAGTCATCACTCCCCCACCACCCTGCATCTCAGGGCCTTATCAGGATGCAGCAAGCGTCTTCTTCAGCGCTTCTGTTGTTGGCAGGCACCTCTCTTGCATAGTATCATCTCTGACCCTCCTCCAATCTTCTGAGCAGCAGACGGCCACTCAGACAAAGACACAAATGGCAGCAGGAAATGAACTGCATCATCTTTTATTCTTGATTAATTTATCTTCTTGGCAGGTACAACAGAAAATAATAGAACCATCAGACACAAAATCATGTTTCAGAAATTCAAAACAGGGGAATTTTCATAAGATTTTTGTAGTTGGGTTTTCTAGGAGCCTTAACACTGGTATATTAATGCATGGTGACCAGCTGAGGTTTCTCCTCTGAATAATGAAAAATGAATGTACACTCACATTTGATGAAAGACGTTGATGCTTCGGTTCCCACTAAAAGAAAAGTTTTCACAGAGAAATGATAAATAAGGTAAAAGTAAACTTCTCGTCCTTGAATAACCCTCGTTGTGTAGCGGTGGACCCATAAATTTTGAGGCAGACCATGTTTTAGGGATACACGTCGGCTCTGGCATGCACAAAGTGATGCATCACCGAACCGCTTTTCTAACATGAGTGTGGCATTTGGCAGCACCAGATGTACAGCAGAACATGAGAAGCTGTCCAGAATGAGTAGGCTGCCGGCTGGATGGCAGACTGACAATCTTGATAAAACTTGCACTCGTTTTGCAGGATATTTCCCATCAATCCTGTTGTCATACAGCAGCTGAAACTGTAATTACATTTCTGCCGGTATAGAGCTCCAAAATACCAGTGTTGTGGCTTGCAGCTGTTAAATTGCAGCACAAATGAATGCTTGAAGTAGATAAGCAAAATCTCGCTTAATACAAGATCAGGCTCGTACCCCCAAACCCATCACTAATGCTGATTTAATTCCACAAAAATGTCATATGAATGAAAACAGAAGATAATGTGACGATCGGGGAAATAGAGATAGCAAAATGCCTTAGATGAACTGCAGCATACTTAAACAGATTTTTCTGAGAGCTACTTTATGTGATTAAAAATGAACCTTTGCACAGTACTTGAATTGAAAAATACATTTTTTTTGTGACTGTTTACCTATTCAACCGAACTGACAAATAAAGGCTTTAAAGTCTATTGAGAGGAAATTCACTGATAAGAATAAAACCTCCATAGAATAGCAATTTCCAAAATGATATTTACATTTCATTTATGCTTTGTTAGCTAAATAGAACAACCTATTACCTGGAAGATGGAGACTGGATTATCAGGCAATACTGAATATGCTTTTTGTATGAAAGAAAAACCAACCGAAAACATTCTGATCAACACGATATAGATAATATGACAATATATCAAGAAGAATAGTACATTTTCTTTTACATCACCTCTACATACTGGTGGTATTGTGCTTTGATAAAACATTTGTAACTAGAACACACAGATACAGAAAATTTGAACAGCCCCACAAAACTTCAAAGATTAGAGCAATCAACAGAGCTCGGAAATCTCACCTCGTCCCTCAGTCAAGATAAGAGTAAATGAAGTAGGATGGGAGGCACGCGTTCCCACACGCTCCGCGACTCATTGAGCACACATGGAAATGGGGAAAAAAAAAGAAAAAAGAAAATGATAATAGGTGCAGCTTATCCATTTGCACTACCAGCAAACTATGTACCTGTGTGGGCGCTGATGCTCGCACCCAAAAATACACGTGC